>ML286385.1:0-21071 GCA_005239495.1 Nicotiana undulata | reverse complement strand
TACAATTTGAAGAAGAAGGAAGGGAGAAGAGGAAGAAAGGGGAGGGGAAAACGGCTGGTTACAAATGATGGGGAGAGAGAAACGTGGGATATATGGACACCTTTAATTAAGGAGTAAAAATCTGCCCATTAATTATACCCCTTTAATTAAGGAGTAAAAAACTGCCCATTAATTATAATCCTAAATTAATTATGGTATAGATTTGATAATTTGGTATACTAAATATAATTAAATCAAACCTTAAACATGGAGGGTAATAAGGTTTCATATATGATATAGGAATGTAAATTTTTTTATATTAATTACTATAATTTTGTTGCAAGCCAACTGCATCAGCTTATAAAATGGGTAGGAGAAGAACAAAATATACATGCTTGAAACAATAAATAAATAACCCTTTATGTACTAAATAAAGGAATTTGGTCAAAAACCTTAAGAAAATGGAGGTTCCCACCATAGATAATGTGCAAACCAGAGTTGAAACCAGGCACTGAACAGTGGGACGCCACAATAGACCTGTCAAACGGGCCGGGTTGACCCACGAACCGGTCCACATAATCTATTAAAATTGACCCTTTAACCGGCCCATGACCCAAGAAACCCTAATCGGACCAACCCACTAATTTAAGGGGTCTGGGCCGGGCTATGAAATTTTGACTCACTGAACCGGACCGGAAGCGGTAGCTGACCCACAGGTCAACCGGCCCGGACCAGCTCTCTCTCACTTTCTCTCTCTCTCTCACACACATATATTTATCTCACTATGAGGCATCTACTCCACATGTTTATCAAATTTTAATGTTAATAAAGTATGATTTTTCTTTCATTTTTATTCTAACTGGCTTCAAGAACATGTAGTAATTTCAAGTTCATATATATATATATATATATATCTCTTTAAAAAAATATATAAAATTTAAATTTATATATATATATATATATATATATATATATATATATATATATATATATATATATATGTATGTATAAAGTTCAATTTTTTTATCATTTGTTAGTTTTTAACTTTTTTCAATGAAATTGGATGCGGCCCATTAGGGCCCGGGTTAAGGGATTAAGGGTTACGGGTCAAAACATTTTGATTAATGGGTCAAATCTGGGCCGGCCCCTATAAGAAAGAACCGGACCGGCCCCGGTTAAAAACACACGGGCCAAGAGTCAGCGGGTTTGGGTTCGGGTCGGATCGGATCGACCCATTTGACAGGTCTACTCCACAAGATCATGGTTGTTTTATAACTACATTTGATAGGTTTCCAAAAGCAACTCGAAAGGCCATGTTTGATATTATGTCAACAGAGTTAAACGTTTTTCTTTTTTTGTTTTTCACCCGGTGTTTGGTACGCACATTGGAGGCCAACTAAATTCAGATTCGCGTCGGGAAGTCCTACATTAGGGGGTAAAGCGCTCCCTAACAAAAGCGACTCCATACCCAAAGACTCGAACTTGAGACCTCTAATTAGGGATAAAGGAGTACTTACACTCCACCACAACCCTTGTTGGCAGAGGCACCATATTATGAGAGTATTTGCATAGACATTTTAAGTCGTGGAAATGTTGAAACCTTTTGCCAATATCTTCTGGCCTCATGGTAATCCAAACTTTTGGTACGTGTACATCTCTTTTTAATGCGTTCTTAAGGGCGTTCAATTTAGCTATAATGCTGTCCAACCCATTCAGATTTGGGCAGGTTGGGTATCTATCGATTCAACTATTTTTTTTTCTTGACTAGTTTGTTATAGGCATAATAAATAGAAGAAAACATTTGTGTTTGTTTTATTTGATGATTAAGTAAATTAAAAAAGAACACACAAATAAACAAAAAATAATTTTGAATTGGGCAAGTTGGGCTTGGGCCTATTATGTAGCCAAATTGACCAACCAATCTTGACCAGCCAATATTCTTTGACCAAAAGCAAACTTTGGGCAAGAGTTATGACTTGATAAATTCATTGATACTCATTTTGACCTGTAAAGTATAGCACAACAACCCGCTGATTTGTGACTCCTGTGCGTCTTATTGTTGGATTACACTACTAAAATGGTAATTCGGTGCACGAAGTATCTCACATTTACGCAGAATATTAAGAAGAACCGAATTCTAAGAGGATTGATGTAGGCAACCTATCCTAATACAAGTATTAGTGGCGGATTCTACGTCGGATCTGCACTAATACATCCTTTTAATTAATTAGTTACCACAGATAATTACTATTGGTGCAAGTTGCTACAAATTAAATAATTTAGTTAACAAAACACCTAAATCAATTTTTGCAGCAAGTTGGTAAATTCCATCTCAAAGACACTGCCAAAATTTGATCACGTCCAACTTTAGTCCTAAAAAAGATAAGCGGTCGCTGCAAATATAATCCGGTCTAAAAGCCCGGAGTCGAATCCCACAAAAACTAAGATTTGGCTATAACTGATCAATATCATCAAGAGGACAAGCTCGAATAACTTTTAAGTTACTTAAACTAATTAACTAATGATTATCCAAAAGCAATAGAAATTTATCAACTAAAGAAACTAAGGGTTGGAGACAAAATTAAGGAGGTCTAGAGTTATGATTTCCCCAAATGTCTGAATCTTTCCCAATGCGTCTCCTATAATATCGCCAAAGTATTCTCTACTGATCATGAGCCCTCAACTTATCGTAATTCTCCCCGAGCAACTACAATAATGTACTAGTCATATTCTCTAGAATTACGCTAGCTCGCACTTTTTTTACCGCTCACTAGGATCACGTCAAAGCTTCATTATCTCTAATCCCGCTGTATTGATCTCTCATATACCTTAGAAGTGACGTTGTTCAACAACCACTAAATACGCCTCCTTTCTCAAGCAACGCATAATAAATAGGCACAATCAATCGATGGCCCTTCAATCAACTGAAATAAGCATGTAGTTGAACAAGTAGATAAATCCAAAGGTTATATTATATATTAAAACATAACAAGAATTCATCCTCCAAAAGGTTCCATCAAAACTCTAGATAATAAATTAGTTACTCGTAATAGTATGTAAAACTACAATACTAAAAGTCATAACCAACAATGAAAAATAGAAAGAAGAAATGAAAAACTCGTGGTTGAATCTTCTTCCTTGCTTCTAGCGTATTCTTGCCTCCTTGGGTGTTGTTTTACCCTAAAGTAGCGTCTCCCCCCTCAAAATTAAAGGACGTTTATAATGTATTTATATCAATTAGGGGTGATGTGGGGCGTCCTTGACCTCTCCTAATTCGAACAGGGCACGCTGAGTCGCGTGCTAGAGTTGCAACGCGCGACTTCTAGCACGCTCCTAGTTATTTCTTTTTTCTTCTTGGTTCTTTTGCGTGCATGTCCAATGCCAACCTCTATATTGCACTGTTTTTGTTCATTCCCTATGCTATTTCGTGCCTAGTTTCATGCAATGCACAAATTGTGGCACGCTCCCAGGTCTTGCATCTCTACTCTTTTTGCATCAAATTATCCAATTCTTGCCAACTTCCATCCAAATTCATTCCTACACACAATAAACATGTAATGGGTATATTCTATGTTTCTAAACATGTAATCTCCCGCAACTCACATAAGACAACATACTCAAAGACATGCATTTTTCATTACTTATCATACACTTGCGGAACTTGATGAAATTGTAACAAGGATGGTTTTCAAGAGTTTGGAGATTCAACCTTACATTGATGAATTATTTGCTTCTACTGATTATGTTTTACGTTGGACGCGTTATAAAGCAGTTCAAGGTGAAGAAAATGGCAACAATAAAGCTTGTATTACATGGCCAGACAGATGGTAACTACTTGACCATAGTATCGCAAAATGATGTAAATGGAGTCCAAATTCTCAATAAAAATGAAGAGTGGATTGATGTCAATCTTGAGCCAAATTGGTGCGTTGTCCTAGTGGGAGATGCTCTCATGTTAAGTGTTTTTTTTTTCTTTTCTTGTATTGTTAATTTGCTGTAAATCAGGAGGAGAACAAAATAAATCAGGAAAATTTATGAAAGTGTTTACCTTTTTCTTGCAAAAATGAAAATGAATAAGAATTTTGAAAAGGAATGGAAATATATCAAGTTACTTTAATTGACTTATTAGTTATTAATTGAAAGGACATATATTGCTACACCTATCAGATGAATATTTCCCCACACCTATCAGATAATAATCTTGGGACAAAGTATGAGATATAAGTAATCATGGGTTATTTATACCACAAATTGTAGTTTGTTTTAAGTAATCATGAGTAAGTTTTAACCTAAATTAATACTCATAGGGTCCACAATAAGTGATTTTTTGTCCTTTTTTGTGTGGTTCAAAATAAGTGATTTTTCTAGATTTTAAAAATAAATTAATTTTTTTCCCCTACATTGTCCTTGGAGTAAATATTGTTGGAGTATGTGATAGGAGTATTATGTGAAGAGATAATAAAAGTTAATTTTATTCCTAATTAATATTATAAATTACAACCAAGAAGTTACTTATTGTGTACCAGAGAAAGTAGTATGAAATAACAATCATGAGATTACTAATTCCAAGATAAAATAATAATGGTACATTTGTTCTTTTCTAAAGCTCTTTATCTCAGAGTTTTTTTAAGTAGACCAAGTATACAAAATTAAAAGTAAAAGTTATATCTGTTTATCTAATGTAAAATTAAACACATAGTTTATATTAGGGAAATTACAAGCTATGTCCATATAAAAGTAGCTCATTATAAAATTTGGCCAATTGATAAAATATTACTAATATTAGCCAAATTAGCCAATTAGCTATTTGTAGCAAAAAAATATCAAATTTTTGCTTTGTTTTGAGTGGGTGCTACTAGAATAGATTGGGCACAACTTAAGGAGCTTGAATCTCACTTTTGGGATGATTTGGTGAAGTTTTGAGGTGGTTTAAATCGAAAATTCGAAGTAAAAACTGAACATGAAAAAAATGATAAGTGTATCACACTGTGTATCATTTGTGTATCACATATGCATCATATTTGTATCAATTGTGTATCACATGTATATCCATGTATACCTGTGTGTGAGATACATGTGTGATACATGTTTGATACATGTGTCGCAGAAGACTTTTTTGAACTCGATTTAATTACGAATTTTGATACAAAACCAGTCCAAATCACCTCCAATCTTCCTCAAATTTTGTATATTGACTTATCTATATATTTTCAATGAATTTCAACTATGTCCATTGAAAAAGTTCATTTTTTGTTTAGATTTTTGGAATATTGTATATATTTTTGTATTTCATCACCTTATTTACTACCTCATCAATGAAATTTCCTTTCCGTCTTGTATTTAGTGTTGTTAATCATGCTTAAAAATATGGAAGGTGATTTTTACATGTTATTCTTTGAGAGAAAGAATCTCATTATTTGGTTTTTCAATTTTTATTGGCTAGTTTTAATAAGTCTATGATTAATGATTAGAGGTTGATAAGTTGAGATTTATTTAGGACATTTACGTAAGTTTCCTTTATATTATACATCACATATCCTTTTTTTTTAGTACGATGAACCAAATATATGTCTATGAAAGTATATCTACTAAAATAACCTTTTGGTGTTTGTGTAAATTAATACAAGCTTCGACAAATAGTCGATTGCGTTCTCTTTACAGTAGAGTAAATATGGCCGGCAACAGAGAAAGGCATTCCCTTCAATTATTTTCAGTACCAAAAATAGGTTACCCTATTGATCACCCTCAATTATGTCTAATAAAAGATTAAGCGGGTGTTGCAAATATAATTCGGGTATTTTGTTCAAAATCGAATCCCACAGGGAACTAACGTATCAAATGCTGTTGTTAGATTACTAGATTCTTAATAATCAACTTTCTCAAAAGTTATGAATATCACTTGGTGGTATTTTTACTACTACAGCTGAACAAAGATAATAAACTAAAGATTAACTAACAACGAGGTGTAAACAATTGTAATAAGGTCTAAGGTTATAGTTTTCCCCGTTGATGAAACCCCTTCTTGTGTATTTCCTATAGTTTTGACTTAGTTGTCTCTATCAATCATGAACACTCCAACTATCATAAATCTCTCTCAAGTAATTATGATAATATATTAGACGCACTCTCTCAAGTAATTATGATAATATACTAGACGCACTCTCTCAAGTTACGCTAGCTAAATTGCATTACAGTTCACTTTAGATTGCACCCGAGGTATCGTTATCTCTAATCCAACCTCTAAACCCTCGGTTATGGATCTCGCCTATACTCCGGGAGTGATGTTGTTCAAACAACTACCTAAATATGCACTCTCTCTCAAGTAGATACATAATAAATAGGAACAGCTAATTGAGGGCCCTTCAATCAACTACAACAAGAACGTAGTTGAAGACAAATAGAGACTAACAACCAAACAAAACTATATTAATGTCACAATAAGTTCATCCTCAACGGGTTTCACCAAAACCTTAGATTAAAGAACTTAGCTACTCATGCTCAAGAACAATAAAAACCCAAAAGAAATCATAATTCTCAAAATAAAGATTAAGGAAAGAGATTAGAAAAACTCTAATATTTGCTTGTCTTCTCACCATGGTTCTTGCCTCCTACTTGAGTCTAAAAACAAGAATAGTTGTCTTTTGGGCGAGTCTATAATGTTTATATAGGTTTAGGCTATTTATTCTCGTATTTTGCACTTTGGTCCTTCAGATTTTCTGGCCTTTCAGCGTTCGCCCGCGGCCGCGGCAGGAACGCGGCGCGACCGCGGTGAGATACACACTTTCTGAATCTCGCTGACTTGACCACCGGGCTCCAGCCGCGGTCGACCGCGGTCGCAGTGGGCTCTTTTCCAGCAAACTTGGCCTTTTTCTTGTTCTTTTCTCACGGGTTCTTCTCGATTGGCCTTAAACTCCCCTAATTGACTCCAAACCGCTCCAAAGTATCTCCCATCATAAAATATATCCTGCAAAGCATAAAAACACTAATCATAGCATTTTGTTATCAATATTCGCATTAAAAACATAATAAAGTATGGTTCATTAGGGGTGAAAATAGTAGATTGGGTGTATTATCTTATCTTTGCGCTGACCTAACACGGCTCCCACCGCGTAGTCACTGGCATTGCACATGAGTTCAAACGGTTTCTTCCAGTCGGGAGCAACAATTATCGGTGCCGTGACTAGCCGCTTTTTCAGCTCCTCAAAAGCCACCCTGTAATCATTAGAAAACACAAAGGGGTTATCTTTTTCAAGCAACTTACAGAGGGAGTTGTCTATCTTGGATAAGTCTTTGATGAATAGCCGGTAGAACCCGACATGCCCAAGGAAGCTACGTATAACTTTGACTGATGTGGGTGGTGGAAGCTTTTCAATCACATCTACTTTAGCACGTCCACCTCAATTTCTTTACTCGACACCAAGTGCCCCAAGACGATCCCTTCTTGTACCATGAAATGGCACTTCTCCCAGTTAAGCACAAGATTTGTCTCGATACACCTCTTTAGCACACGGGTCAGATTTGCTAGGCACTCATCGAATGAATTTCCCACTACTGAAAATCATCCATGAATAACTCCATGATATCTTCGACCATGTCTGTGAATATGGCCATCATGTACCTTTGAAATGTGGCAGGTGCATTGCAGAGGCCGAATGGAATCCTTCTGAAGGAAAATACCCCATAGGGGCATGTGAAGGAGGTCTTTTCCCTGTCTTCTGGGGCGATTGAAATTTGGTTGTACCCCGAGTACCCGTCCAGGAAACAAAAGTGAGACCTCCCTGCCAGCCTGACGAGCATTTGATCAATGAAGGGAAGTGGGAAGTGGTCTTTCCGGGTGGCAAGATTCAGCTTTCTGTAATCCATGCAAATTCTCCAGCCAGTGACTGTTCTTGTAGATATCAGCTCATTTTGTCATTTTTCATAACCGTCATGCCACCCTTTTTTGGAACACATTGCAAACCCAACTGCTGTCAGAGATGGGGAAGATGATTCCCGCATCTAACCACTTGATGATTTCTTTCTTCACCACTTACTTCATGTTCGGATTCAACCGCCTTTGGTGTTCCCTGGAAGGTTTGTGTCCCTCTTCTAGGAGAATCTTGTGCATACAATATACCGAGATGATCCCTTTGATATCTGCCATGGTCCATCCAATGGCAGTCTTGCACTCAGTGAGTACCTGTAACAACTTATTTTCCTACACATCTAACAAACTTGATGAGATAATAACAGGTAGAGTAGAGTTAGGTCCAAGAAACGCGTACCTGAGATGGGCTGACAGTGGTTTCAACTCCAGTTTGGGTGGTTCTTCCACAAATGGTTTGGCTGGCGGGCTCTCTCTTTTCTCTAAGTGTAATGGCTCAAACTCGAGAGCCCTCGGCCAGAAACCTTTGCCTTCAAGGACGCATCATCTTCCTCCACTATCACATCCACCGCATCAATGAGAGAACAATTGGCGAATTCACTCGGTCGCCTCATGGATTTATGCACATTGAATGTGATTTCTTCATCGTTAAGTCTCATCTTGAGATCCCCAGTTTCACAATCAATGAGGGCTCTGCCTGTGGACAAGAACGTCCTTCCCAAGATTATGGGAATCTCTTCATCCACGCGACAATCCAATATAACAAAATCAGCAGGGAACACAAACTTCCCTACTTGCACCAAAACATCATCTAGAATGCCTGACGGTCTCTTTACCGTCCTGTCAGCCAGCTGCAATAACATAGAAGTTGGTTTGGCTCTACCAATCCCCAGTCTCTTGTAAATGTCCAGAGGCATGAGATTAATGATGGCCCCCAAATCGCAAAGTGCTTTGGCAAAAGCAAAATTGCCAATGGTGCAGGGAATTGTAAAGCTCCTTGGATCAGACAACTTTTCTGCAATTGGTCGTGTCACTACAATACTGCAAGTCTGAGTAAGGGTCACAATTTCTAAGTCTTGGAAATCGAATTTTCGGGACATCAAGTCCTTCATCATCTTCGCATAGCCAGGCATCTCCTTCAGAGCATCAATTAGAGGAATGTTTACGTGTATCTGTTTCACCATATCCAAGAACTTTTTGTACTGCTCATCCTTTTGGTATTTGGCCAGCCTCTAAGGGAATGGTGCTGGCGGTCTCTTCTTCCCAGTGATTTGGGATTTTTCTTTCTCGACCACCACCTCAACTACCGGCTCTTGGGCAATCTCCACTTCTTTTTCAGCCCCACTATGCATATTGGGTTCTCCTCTAGCAGTTTGCGTTCTTACCTTGGTCAAGTTTGTTGAATCATCAAGTTCAATCGGAACCGGTACTAGTGTCTACATTACCATGAGGTTTCGTGGAAGCCATGTTGCCATTGTTATGCTGCTGATGAGGTGGTCTGTACGGCTGAACTTGCTGACCCCAATTCTGTCCACCCTGTCTCTGGCCTCCATAGTTTGACACATAATTCATATTCTCCGGGTAGTGAAGATGATCGCAGTCTGCATTCCACTGATTACCAATTGGTTGGCTAATGCAAGATGTGCATAAGCCCCCATTGGTAGTATCTACAATATGAACTTGATGCTTTGACTCCTCTACCTTCTTCGTAAGTAAGCTCATCGGTGTCATCAAAGTTTCCATATTCTCAGCAATAGAGTTGGAAGGATCTAATGGCACTGAGTGAACGATTGGGGTAATAGGTGCACCCCTGGTCATCCACCCTGAATTTTGTGCCGTTTTATCAAGTAAAGCTGGCTTTCTCTCCACGTTTTACTCAGGAATGCTCTACCAGCTGAAGCATCAACATTAGCTTTCACACCATCAGCCAGACCCATATAAAATCGCAGCCCCAACATCTGTTCTGGAATGCCATGGTGAGGACAGACTACCAGCATCCCTTTAAACCGTTCCCAAGTCTCCTGCAGTGTCTCCATAGGCTTCTGCTTGAAGCTCAAGATCTCATCAATATGTTGCGATGTCTTGTTCGGTGGATTGAATTTATTGAAAAAATGCTCGACCAACTCCTCCCATGTATAATAGAATTTATATGGAGAGAGTTGAGCCAAGTCTGGGCTACTCCTGTCACTGAGAACGGAAACATCAACAATATTATTGCCTCCGGAGTGACGTTTGGTTGCCTCTGTGTTTTGCAGATCGACAGGAAGTTCTTCAAATGTTGCTGGGGATCCTCAATGTATGACCCCGAAAACAACCCCTTATTTTGCAACAAGTGTAGCATATTATTTTTGATTTGGAAGGACTCAACTTCTATCTGCGGGACCATGATCGCGGTGGCCAAATTCTCCGATGTGGGTTGTGCCCAGTCATATGAGGGCGCCTCAGGTGCAATGGGCACCCCAGGCGCTGCAATGTGTCCGGCTGGGTCAACCACATCTTCCCCATTATTATTATTGTTCCTGTCGTTCAAGTCTGCCATGTCTGTTTCAATGTGTTCAATGAATAGTTGTTGCTTGCTTCTCCGGTTGGCCCTATTCAAGACCTTGAAAACTTTTTCGGGGTCTGGTAAGGCTTCAAATACTTCACCAGTTCTCGATGAGTTTCTAGGCATGAACCTGTACAACCGATTCAACAAACGTTAGAATTTCAATATATGAAAGAAATCAAAGAAAATTGATTACACTTAAGAATTTTGTATTTTCCTCCAACTACAATTGATAATACCGTTAATTCCCCTGCAACGACGCAAAAATTTGATCACGCTCAACTATGTCTAATAAAAAACTAAGCAGGCGTTGCAAATATAATCCAGGTATTTTGCCCAGAGTCGAATCCCACAGGGAACTAACGTATCAAATGTTGTTGTTAGATTAATAGATTCTTAATAATCAACTTTCTCAAAAGTTATGAATATCACTTGGTGGTGTTTTTACTACTACAATTGAACAAAAATAACAAACTAAAGATTAACTAACAATGAGGTGTAAACAATTGTAATAAAGGTCTAAAGTTATGGTTTCCCCCGTTGATGAAATCCCTTCTTGTATATTTCCTATAGTTTTGACTTAGTTGTCTCTATCAATCATGAACACTGGAGCTATCATAAATCTCTCTCAAGTAATTATGATAATATACTAGACACTCTCTCTCAAGTTACGCTAGCTAAATTGCATTACAATTCACTTTAGATTGCACCCGAGGTATCGTTATCTCTAATCCAACCTCTAAACCCTCGGTTATGGATCTCGCCTATACTCCGGAAGTGATGTTGTTCCAACAACTACCTAAATATGCACTCTCTCTCAAGTAGATACATAATAAATAGGAACAACTAATTGAGGGCCCTTCAATCAACTACAACAAGAACGTAGTTGAACAAATAGAGATTAACAACCAAGCAAAACTATATTAATGTCACAATAAGTTCATCCTCAACGGGTTTCACCAAAACCTTAGATTAAAGAAGTTAGCTACTCATGCTCAAGAACAATAAAAACCCAAAAGAAATCATAATTCTCAAAATAAAGATTAAAGAAAGAGATTAGAAAAACTCTAATGTTTGCTTGTCTTCTCACAATGGTTCTTGCCTCCTACTTAAGTCTAAAAACAAGAATAGTTGTCTTTTGGGCGAGTCTATAATGTTTAAATAGGTTTAGGCAATTTATTCTCGTGTTTTGCACTTTGGTCCTTCAGATTTTTTGGCCTTTCAGCGTTCGCCCGCGGCCACGGCAGGAACGCGGCGTGACCGCGGTGAAATACACACTTTCTAAATCTCGCTGACTTTCCCACCGCGGTCGCGGTGGACTCTTTTCCAGCAACTTGGCCTTTTTCTTGTTCTTTTCTCACGGGTTCTTCTCGATTGGCCTTAAACTCCCTTAATTGACTCCAAACCGCTCCAAAGTATCTCCCATCATAAAATATATCCTGCAAAGCATAAGAACACTAATCAGAGCATTTTGTTATCAATATTCACATTAAAAACATAATAAAGTATGGTTCATTAGGGGTGAACCTATAGTCTAATTCACCTATTATCACCTATATAGATGGGGAGTCGGTATTTAAAGTTTATGAGTTCGAATTTATAGTATTTTTAAGTTATTGGGTTCTAAATTTATAATTTGTACATAGTAAATAAATTTCTTAAGACAAATACAAAATTTAGATCAAAGTGACTATGTCGAACCCATACCATCAATGCTACCCCCGCCCCTGACCCAATAGAGGCACCAAAAGAACTTGTGAATGAACAACACCTAAAACTATTCAATCCCTATGATTTTCTTGCTTATGCTCAGCATATTACAATTAAAGAAAAGTCCAAACCCATATACAACCCATTCAACATGGCTCTATTTTTTTTTCTTTGACACTCTATCTCAACCTTGTTCCATTTTGACCCTCCAACTCTATTTTTTATGTTTCATTTGAACATAAAAGCTAAACCCAGTGCAAACAAATATAACACGTATGTATATAAAAATGTGAGGTGTAATAAATATCCAATTAAATATTGCCACCTAGTTAATCCTTAGTTTGAAGTGATTCCATGTATCAAAGAAAATTATTTTTTCATAATGGAATGGATATTTGTTCTTGTGGATTTCAAGTTGAACTGAAAGTATTATGGACACCAAGAAATCTGGGTCGAGTCTTTTAGTATTGACCTGTTTGACCAGGATGAGCAACATCTAATTGGACATTTATTACACCTCATATTTGTGTATACACACGCACTATATTTTTCTGCACTGATTTCAGCTTTTGTGTTAAAATGAAACATAAGAAATAGAGTTGAAAGGCCTGTAACGACCCGACCGTTCGTTTTGAGCTCTAGCGCGTCGTTTAGCGGTTGGAAGTCATTAACAACTTCATTTCAGGTATTATGACTTTTGTGTATTGTCGGAGTTGAAATTCGGGAAGTTCAGAGTTAAATTGAAAGAAAAATTCTCATTTCGGAAGCCGTAAGTTGGGAGAATCGACTAAGATTGGAATTTGGAGTAAACGACCTTGGAATCAGGATCTAAAGGTTCCAGCAGGTTCGTATGATGATTTCGGACTTGGGAGTATGTCCGGATCGAGTTTTGGATAAACCGGGAGCGTTTCGACGTATATTATGGAAGTCAGCATTTTTGAAGGAATTTCCTAAGTTTGGCTTGAAGCAAATTTTAGAGATATTGATGTCCGTTTGGGATTTCGAGTTTGGGAATAGCTTCGTATGGTGATTCTGGAGTTGGGAGCACGATCGAAAGTGAATTCGGATGTCCGTAGGTTATTTTGAAGTCATTTGGCTAAAGATAGAAATTTGAAGGTTTTTGAGAAATCCGACCGGAAGTGGAAATTTTGATATCGGGGTCGGAATATGATTCCAAAAGTTGAAACAGGTCCGTAATGCCGAATATGACTTGTGTGCAAAATTTGGGGTCAATCGGATGTGATTTGGCAGGTTTCGGCGTCAGATGTAGAAGTTTGAAATTTCTAAGTTCATAAAGTTTGAATTTTAGTGCGATTTGCTGTTTCGATGTTATTTGATGTGATTTGATGCCTAGATCAAGTTCTCTTTATGTTTTGTAACATGTTGGTGAAATTGGACGGGGTCCCGGGGGTCCCGGGTGGATTCCGGGTGGTTGACGGATCAATATTTGAAGTTGAAGAAAAACTGAAGTTGCTGTCATCTGGTGTGACCGCACCTGCGAGGCTTTGGACGCAGGTGCGGAGCCGCATGTGCGAGTTCTGGGATGGAGCTGAGGAGGCCGCAGGTGCGGGTGTTTGGGCGCACCTGCGGGAGCGCAGGGGCGGAGGTTGGAACGCAGGTGCGGAAATGAGGCCTGGGCAGAATGTTTTTAAACGAGAATCATGTCATTTCTCCTCCTATTTTCATTTGGTATGGGAGATTTTGAGGAGCTTCAAGGAGGGAATTTCAGCAAGGATCACAAGGTAAGTTAATTCTTCACATTTTAAAGTTAATTACAAGGTTATTGCATGGATTTGAACATGAAAATTTGTGGGAAAATTGGGAAAATTTGAAGAAAACCTAGAAATTTGGTAATTTGGATTTTAGCCATGAATTGAGCATGAATACTTGAGCAAATCGTATACTTGAACTAGTAAAGCTACGGATAGAGGTTATCTTCGAGAAATTTCAGAATCCGGGCACGTGGGCCCGAGGGAAATTTGGTCAATTCATTGAGCGGAGTTGGAAAATTTTATAATTTGAATTTGTTACGAGTATTAGAGTGAATTTTCATTGCTTTGTCCGTTATTTGGTATTTTTGGGACATTGTGCATCCATTGGAGTCGTCGGAAGAGCTTGGAAGCGTTATGGAATTTCGGAGCGAGGTAAGTCTCCTTTCTAACTTTGTGAGAGGGAATTGTCCCCATAGGTGAACTAAATGAAAATATGCTATTATTTGCGTGGGCTACGTACGCACGAGGTGACGGGAGTCCGTGCGTAGCTACTGTTATGCCATGTCCGGGTAGTCTAGGACCCACTAGCATGCCTTACTTGTTGTACTTGTGATTTTATCAGTGATATTAGCCTGGTGATGTTATCGAGTTAGTAATTGAACACTTAAAAGGTCAGAGCTTACTTTCCTTAATCATTTAAGAAGAGAATTTATTCTTCCTTGTGTAATTGTGTTCCGGACAGATTTGTAATATTTGAAAGCCTCGTCAAACGGGGCAAATGAATTTCCGTAAATGATTTAAATACTATCTTCATGTTCACCTAAAGAGAATTTTACCATTTTCTTGAGAAGTTGTTTTCTTGATGAAGTGCAGATTTATTATGTGAATACGTGTACCTATGAGCACCTGAGTCGCAGGTATGATTCGCGAGCAGGTTAGCCTTATTATTATTATGTTGACCGCATCACATGATCGATTCGCGAGCGGGAAAAACAGATGCATCTATGGTTCGAATCGTTCGACCCTCGGCAATGCACAATTTATTATTATTGGTCCGCGTCGTTCGACCGTCGGTATTTTTGTTGCGCATTTCCTGTGATTTATACATATTTTATCGGCCTAAGGAAAAGTTGAATTGCCAGTTTGAATGAAGAATAATTGATGTGTGAAAGGTGAAATAAGTTTGATGTTTCTTATCCCTGATTATTAATTAATTTTTTTTATATGATACTCATGCTTAGCACCTCACTTGATTATATTTAATCGACTAATAGCAAGTGTCTAATTCGACCTCTCGTCACTACCTCTCTGAAGTTAGACAGGATACTTACTGAGTACACGTTGTTTTCGTACTCATGCTACACTTGCTGTGCATTTTGTTGCACAGGTACCTTCATAGCAGAGTGGCTGACTTGGAGACTTAGACGGGTTGCATCACTCGGAGACGACCCGCAGTCGACAAAGACTTCTATGTACTGTATTTTCATTCTATCCTTTGTCCAACTTGTATTTCGGACAAGCCTTGTAGTAATTGTATAAATCCTTAGAAATTGCTCATGTACTTGTGACACCGGGTTCTGGGATGTATTTGGGCTGTATTTTTATTAAATTGGAAAAATAGACTGTTGCTTCTACTTAAATGGATTTCTACCTAGTTACTATGTATTAAAGTGAAAAGTAACGATTTCGAAAGTGTTAAAAAAGGAATTATTTCAACAAATGAATGATTGGCTTGCCTGACTGTGGTGTCAGCGCCATCACAACCTTAATAGATTTCGGGTCGTAACAAGGCCAAAATGAAAAAAGGTTGAGATCGAGTGCTAAAATGAAAAATGAAACCAAATTAAATGGGTTGTATATGTGTTTGGCCTCAAGAAAATCGAGGAGTTCCTGATGTTCTCAAGGCTTTTGTGTTGGTGTTTGATTTTTTTTAATTACATTTTTTAAAGCTTCAGTTTATTATATTTGGTACGTAGGTTATGATGCATGGTCTTTATTCCTCCAGATTAAGATGTTTGATAAAATTGAGAGGATTTTATCTTTGTTTTACTGACTTTGTGACTTGTAACAAGTAGTATTGTGCTATATATGGAATATTATTTTCCTATTTTTGTTGTTTCGTAATGTACGTGTATTATACATTCTTTATTTCTCCTAGCTACGTGAAGTACAATGCAAAAGATTAACTAGTGTTTACGAAAATAAACTTACAAGCTCTTTAGGTTACTTGCAGATGGAAAGCTGGCTATTATATTAAGAGAATTTCAAGAATATTATATTGTTGATCAATCGTACTAGATTAATACCTTTGTATTTTGTGTACCTTTGGTAGCATAGACTGTAGGTATTATATCCTGAATAATTAACGAGCTTAAATTTTATGCACTAATAATATAAAATGTATTTATAAAATTAAGTTAGTTAAAAGATAATTATATTAAATGAGTATGTGTAATAAACGTTTACGAAATTGTGTTTTAAAACCAACAAAAGTTGTGATGAAGTGGTAAGTATTCCTTCATCCTTAACTAGAAGTAGGGGCGTTCAAGCCGAACCGGATAACCGCATCAAACCGAAAATCAAACAAAATCGGTTAAAAAATCCGACTAGGTTTGGTTTGACTTGGTTTGGTATTGAGTAATAAAATCCGAACCAAACCAACATACAAATATATATATATAGAGATTTTATATTGAATTTTCTTTAAAAAATGTAGAAATACACTGCTGAAAAATTGGCCTACGGTAACGCTTGAAACACCGTTCCCATAGTATAACCGTTGCAATAGAGATATGGGAACGGTTTACGACCCGTTACATCAACCCGCGTACCAATAGGTCTATGGGAACGGTTCTGGCAACGGTTTGCTGCGTTGTGGCTATAGATACGGCTATCGCAACGGCTTGCTCTTTCTATGTTGGAATGATTTTTTTTTTCAATTGGAACGGTTTAAAACCGTTACTATATTGTGTATGCAATGGTTCTTAACCGTTACCATATTATGTAATGCAACACTTATGTAAGCTATTGTTACGGTTATGTATGGATATAGCAACTGTTTCGTTAAGCTATCGCAACAGTTTTATTTGTCTTGGAACAGTTTGTAGATCATTTTGGAACGGTTTATAGGACCTATTGCAACGGTTTGTATTGTACAATGGAACGCCATTTGTGTCCTATTGCAACGGTTCTGGTAGGCTATTGTAACAGTTCAATTAAAACAAAAATATAGTACCTGTTATAAATAAATATTTGTATACATAATAAATTATAATAACACTAAATTTTAAATAAATCATAACAATATAAATTACCCATCAAGCAAAATGTTCTACCCCAAATGCATAGTAATTAAGTTTCAAAATTGTTGATAACAAAAGACTCTTATAAAATATTGATCTATAGCAAGTCAAAATTCATCTCAAGTCAGGCCTAGTTCTTCACTTCCATCATCCTTTTCCATTTCTTGATCTACTCGACCTACAAAATAATTTCAAGGTCACATGATCTGCTTTACATAAGATATGATCCACAAAACAACAATAATAAAAATCAAATGTACAACAATAACTATGCATATAACACATATGGACATTGTGAAACATCTCATGCCCAATAAGATTTAACATTTACCTCATAGAATTGTACAAAAGAAAAATCTGTTCAAAATTAGTTCTTCACCTCATCAAGCCTTTTGTTTCTTTAAATCCTAAAGATTCAAAGTACATTTTTTCAACATGTGTATAATTAATACTTGTATTAGTTATACATCATACTTGGCATTATCCTATGCATAAGTAATGTATAGAAAACCATGGCATTAGTAATACCAAGACTATTAATGCATGCATTAGCATGGCTAAAGACAAAATTGTCCATAAAGTCTCTTAAAACTAGAGAATATGGAGGGAATTATTGTAAACAACTATTTTTCTTAAAAATTATGCAATGCATTATAATTTTAATACACCACACCAAACGGTAGATAAGAAATAATATATGCATAACTAATGCTTGCATTACATACCCTTGCATTACTTATCCATTCATTACTAATACACCTTATTCTGCACTATTCTTATACACCCTACCAAACGACCGTAAATCATCTATACTATATAAGTAAAGGACACAAACTAATATAAGATCTATTTAAAACTTGTAACGACCCGACCGGTCGTTTTGAGAATTTAAGCTCCGTTCGGTGGCGTAAGGTCTTGAACAGCTTCACGTTGTGTATATCGACCTGTGTGCGTGGTTAGATTCAGTTACCGGATAATACGGAGTCGAATTGGGAGAGAATTTTCAAATTTTGGAGCTTAAGTGATGAAAGTTGACTGGAGGTTTGACTTTTGTGTAAATGGCCTTTGAATGAGTTTTGACTAATGTCAACAGCTTCGTAAGATAATTTTGGACTTAGGCGTGCGTCTGGAATTGGATTTGGAGATCGGTAGAGGGATTTGAGGTAATTTGGCGAAAGTTAGAATTTTTGGCGATTTTGGCCGATAGGTGAAATTTTGATATCGGGCTCGAAATGGAAGTCCAAGAGTGGTTGTAGGTCTTTTGTGTTAATTTTGACTTGTCTGCAAAATTTCATATCATTCCGAGTTGAATTGATAGGTTTTGACACAATTTTTGATAATTGAAGTTTTGAAAATTCATAAGTTTGATTTTTGGTTTAATTCATCGTTTTGGTGCTGTTTTATGTGATTTGAAACCTCGAGCGAGTCCGTGTTAGGTTATATGAGTTGTGTGTGTGAGTAGACGGTGTCTCGGGGGCCTCGGGTGAGTTTCGGAAGGGGTTCGGGTCAATTTTCCCTACTTTAGAACTGCTGAAGCTTCCTTCTGGTTTCCTTCTATGCGATCGCATAGTAGTGGCCGCGATCGCATAGTGTAACCTCGACCAGCCCAGTTTTACCTTCAACGCGATCACACAGAACCTTTAGCGATCGCATAAACCTATAAACTTTATTCTCCGCGTTCGCACGTCCATCCTAGCGTTCGCATAGGTCTTTCTTTTGGGAAACAAACGATTCTTTCTATGCGATCGCATTCCCTTTTTCGCGATGGCATAGTGTAAGATTGGACAGTAGCATATTTTCCTTCTATGCGATCGCATTAATCTCCCCGCGATCGCATAACACGTTTGGCCAGTAACATTTTTCCTCTACGCGATCGCATCATCTCATCCGCGATCGCGATGCTTTAAACACCTGGGCAAAATATAAGTTTTCAAAACCGAGGGTTTCACCATTTTTATCATAATTTGACTTTTAGAGCTTGGTTCTTGGGGAGTATTTGAGGTTTTTACACACAAATCGAATGGGTAAGTGTTCTTCCACTAGAATTAAACATATTCCACGAATTAGTCCTTAGTTTTATCATTTAATTTCTGTTTATAGTTGAGGAAGAATGTGGATTTTGAAAGAAAGTTTCTAAAAGGAAACATCATGATTTGGAGG
This sequence comes from Nicotiana undulata, assembly GCA_005239495.1. Classification (NCBI taxonomy): domain Eukaryota; kingdom Viridiplantae; phylum Streptophyta; class Magnoliopsida; order Solanales; family Solanaceae; genus Nicotiana; species Nicotiana undulata. The sequence goes on along the minus strand of ML286385.1, from coordinate 1,799 downwards.
ACCAAATGGTATCGGAATGTGATAAATTTTGTATGGTTGAACTCGTATCATAATGGGTAATCGGATTTCAAAAAACAATTGTCGGTTTCCGAGGTGCGAGCCCAGGGGTCGACTTTTGGGTCTATTTATTATTATTATTTTGTAAAGATTGAAACTTTATTATCCGGAATAGTCCCTTATACGTTTTATGTGTATTTTGAAGTTGTTTTAGTTGATTTTGAGCCGTCCGGAGGTCTTTCCGCCCGAGAAGTCTATTTTTGAGTACCGGGTTGTCATCTTTGAGGTAAGTATCTTGCCTAACCTTGTGTGGGGGAACTACCCCTTAGGATTGAGTCTTCCTTGTTTATTGTAGCCCGTGTATGCGAGGTGTCACGACCCAAATTCTCAACCTTAGTGATCGTGATGACGCCTAACACCACACTTGCTAGGCAAGCCAATGTTAGAAGTCGATTAAATAATTTTCCTTAATTAATTACTTCAACATAAATAATTTAATTTAAATGAACTTAATCAAATTAATTCCCAACAACCAAAAAATAAAATAATAAAACTGACCAACTAAATGAAACGAACCACGAACTAATTATAATAACAACTCTAGGACTACCCCAGGGTCTGGTGTCACAATCCACGAACTACTAAAGAATGCTACAAATAATGGCTTAAATAAATACTGTAACTGTTCTGAATGATATAAAACAATGTATGTAGATATAGGGGAAGACTCTCGGATATCTGCGAACGCCGACAGATGTACCTCGTGTCTCCAAGCGAATCGGTTGGTCGTCCTGAAATCCTCTACTGCTGTATAGTACCTGGATCTGTGCAAAAGAGCACATAGTGTAGTATCAGTACAACCGACCCTATGTACTGAGTAAGTGCCGAGCTTAACCTCGGCGAAGTAGTGGCGAGGCTAAGTCGGGCTTCAACAATATAATCAATAACAACAATAAATAATAAAGCCAGAAAGAAGTCTAAACAAATAGATAAATGAGTACTACAACTGTAACGACCCGGTCTGTCGTTACGCGACACCTACATTATAACTGTTGTTAGTGGCTTATTACATGTTGGTCACTCTATTATTTATGTGTTAGAGTTGATAGGCTTGAAATCGAAATGGTTAAATGAGAATTTAGTCACTTAGCCCTTAAGAACAACCTTAAAATGGGAAAAGCCAACTGAGAGTTGACTTATTGGTAAACAACCTCGGAATGCGTATTTTATGATTCGGATAGCTTCGTTAGGTGATTTGGGACTTAGGAGTGTGATCAGAATATTTTTAGGATGCCCGATGTAGAATTAGGCTTGAATTGGCGAAGTTAGTATTTTGGCGAATTCCGGTTGATAGGCGAGATTTTGATCCGAGGGTCGGAATGGGATTCCGAGAGTTGCTGTAGCTTCGTTAGGTCATTTTGGACTTGCCCGCAAAATTTCAGGTCATTCGGAGATGATTTGGTTGGGTTTTTGATCAAATGCGAGTTTCGGAAGTTTTTGGAAATCATAGGCTTGAATCCGATGTAAGTTTGGTGCTTTGATGTTAGTTTTGATATTTTTAGAGTGCAAATAAGTTTGAATGATGTTAAGGGATATGTTGGTAAGATTGGTTGGGGTCCCGAGGGGCTCGGGTTTGAATTCGGGCGTTTAACGGGAAGTTTGGATTGATTTTGGTGAAACTGCGGATTTTGCTGCTGCTGGTGTTTTCGCACCTGCGGAAAGGGAGCCGCGGGCGCGGCCCCGCAGGAGCGGACTAGGCTCCGCAGGTGCGAGGATTGGCTGAGTGTGAAGGGGTCGCAGGG
>MDKH01240641.1:0-55968 GCA_005239495.1 Nicotiana undulata | reverse complement strand
GGGGAGGGGAGGGGGATTGTAAATCTCTCAAGTTTTGGGAGGGAGGATTAATCCATGACAATAAAAAAGTGTTAGTCAGATTTCCTCGTTTTTGTCATATGTGGCTCACTATATTGTTTCCACTCAAACAATATAGCGAGCCTTGAATTCACTAATTTGTCAAACACCTTAATGGTTTTTCGATAGAAAGCTCGCTAAAGAAAGACAAGTGCCAACGTGTCGTAGGTAAGCTCTATTTAGTCCGGAGCATTGATTTTTTTATAATGAATATAATAGCTCTATCTCTCAATTATTTATCCTATGCCGAGAAGAGCCAATGCGAGGTGCATTTAGTTGTCTTATGTGAGATATTTGACTTTTGTTAAGGGAAAATCACGATGTTTGACATGAAATAAATCACCATAGAAGCACTGTAAAAATGTAATCCTCACTGATAGTTCCTAAGAGTCCACCGAACAGTAGAGTTACTAGGTCCTCTACTAGTTCCCACAGGTATCTATACTAGAAAGACAAGTAGAGTGACAGAGGATTTTTACGTGGAAAAATCTCACTCAAGGGGACAAAAAACCACGACCTACACTTGTAGGATTTCAACTTCACTAACTTGTAATCTAAACTATTACAAGCCACTTTGCAAGGCAACCTTACAAAGACTTCAACACACTAATTTGTAAACACTATTACAAGCCACTTTGTCACTCTCTAATTACAAAGACTTTGACTAATGACTAACCCTAGTCATAGCACAAGCATGGATGGTTGAGATGAAAAGATTCCTAACAAGTTGCTCTTACAAAAGCAAGTAGGATACAATAGAAACACAATGCAAGATTACAACTCAACTAAGGACAAAACAACACAAGGTGAAACCGGTCCGTCTAGTGGAGTTGTCTTCTTGCTCTTAAAACACTTGAGTCTTCAATGCTTGAGACAACTTCAATGCTTGAGAGAATGTTCTTTAGAAAATGCTCAAGTGAGTATTATTCTTCTTGCCTCAAGATATTAAAAGCCCTTGCACAATCCAAGAAGGATGTCCCATATCTTGAGAGTACATGCCTCAACCAATGGGAAGTGACTGCTGCACTGTAGCGTGCATAGTAACCAGCAGTCACTTTTCTGTCACAACTTTTTAGAGCTGTCAAGTTGACATGTACTTTTATCTGTGAGCCCGGTAGGGGATCAGGTCCTTCAGCTGGTCCCTCCAAGTACAACAGTGCATAGTCCTGAATTTCTGGAGTCAGAGATGACAGGTGATACTGTTTATATATCAGGACCTCAATCTGGTCCTTCATATAAAAGTTTGTTAGATCATCAAAACAGAATACAACTCATCAATTTCTCCCTTTTTGATGATGACAAACTTTTATAATTGGGAAGTAGTTGAGACAGTTTAACACATGATCCACCAGGTTCCTAACAAGTTCCCCCTATCACTGTATTCCCCCTTAGGCTGTGCTTCCCCCTAATCAATGCTCAAACAGGTCAGAGTTTCCCAGATTATCCCAATGATTCCCTTTAATTTCCCCCTTTTGGCATCATAAAAAGGCATAACCAGGCAAAAAAAAAGGAACCTTTAAAGTTAAATCATGCCCCTTGTGTGCACACAACATGATAGAGGACAAAATAAAATGAAGACAGGCATCAAGTAGAACATTAAAAGACTGATTTCATTAATAGCAAAATACTTAAAAACATTGCAGAAGTCATTTGCTCGAAAGCAAGAGACTTCATTTGGATTTTCCACTGCAGGAGTAGCCAGATGTTATCCAACCCAAAAAAAAAAAAAACAGCATTAAAACTAACAACCACATCATATAATAGGTCAGAGGAAAGATGGAGAGCCTAAAAAGCACTAGAGAGGGGAGGCTGAGAGGAGGAGGCAGTGAGGGTGCGAAGGACTAGGTCCATGCGAGCATTCACAGAGGACTGCTCCCGAAGAAGCTTTTCCGTCAGATTGTCAACTTGTTGTTTCAACGCAACATTTTCCTTGTCAGGCGAACCACTTCTTCATCAGATGAACTAAAAGAACCGGGTCCTTTGTCAGAGTGGCCTGACGCTTCCAAAATGGCGATTTGCGCCTTCAGCCTCTTGATAGTGTCCTGGGCAGCATTAAGGGCATTTATCATTTGAGAGATCGTGGAGTTGCTACCCCCAGCCTTCTCAAGGCACTCGCACTCTTCAAGAGTGGTCTTGGTGAAACATTGTTTACGAGTTCCTACCCGAGGGTTGCTGAGAGGGACTTTGTAGTACTCCAGGATCCGAGTGAGTAGGAAGCCATAGGGAAGACCATGATTACCATCCTTGACAGAGACAACCTTATCCATGTGTTTGATCATAAGGGTAGGAAGGTTGACAGGCTTGAAATTGTCAAGGGCCTCCATCAAAATCAAGTCAGCCCTAGAAGTAACTGACCGCCTTTCAGCTCGAGGCAGGAGAACTTTGTTCACCAACTCAAAGAGCAGTTGGTAGACATGCAACATCGCCTTCTTGTGCACTCGGTTCCCATACTGAACCGACCCGGGCTTAACTATGACCTTCCGAAAGTCATTGCTACAGGCATGCTTGTCTGGGTCCACTGATTCCAGACCCTCTGAAGGAACACCCAGAACTACCCCCAAGGCAGCATCATCGAACACAATGTCCACAGTTCCTACCATCACACACACGTGACCATCTTCAGGAAGGAAGAGAGTAGCATAGAATTCCTTGACCGCATCTTCATATACTTTAAGCCCACTGACATTCAACAGATGTTCCCATTTCTGGAACTCAATCATGGCCATGAGCTGACTCATGCTAGGCATGTCAAGAATTTTGGGGTCAATAGTACACCCCAACAACACATTTTTCCCTTGGACATTGGCTTTCGACTGTGCAGTCTTAGCAGAACCAGGTTCCCCTTTTGATTCTTCTTCCCGCTCGCGTTTTCTAGCCACTTTTGCAGACGTTTCCTTGGGGCTGGCGGACACAGATTTCTGAGCACTGACTTCCCTAACAATTTGCTTTTGGGCTTTCTCAGCCGTTTTCAAGATTGGTTGCTTGACACTCTTACGAGAATTTGCTTTCTTTCTTGTCACTAAGGAGTGTCTTCCTCGACTTCCACCACAGGAATATTCTGATAAACTACAACCTGACCATCTTTGACCAAACGCCTCCTCTTTGTCTTGTTACACTTTTTGCTCTTTTCAAGAGCAAGATCCACAGCCTCTTTCTTCTGAAGTCTGGTGGAGGGACGCTTCACCGAAGGTGTTGAAACACTTACCCCATGACGAAGTTTGAATCTGTCACTGAGTACCATGTCGTCCTTATCATCATCGTTTACAGGTTCATGGTGTGGAGGGATGGACTCAAGAGGAGGGGTGTAGAAGATTTGCTCAGTGGGAGACTGAGAGGGTGGAGAACCAGGTCCCTTACCAGGTTTTTAGGGTGATTCCTCATGGCGAGGAGACTCGAAGAGAACCATGGTTCCTTCATCCTCTAGAATGGATGATGATGCTCCCTGAGTCTCAGGAAGAGAGAAGGTAGTGTCAGAGGGAAGCTTGTCAGAGGAGATGTCTATGATGTTCTCAGCTGCTTTTTTTTCAGGTGACTCCATGGGAGTCGAGGTATTCAAAAAGGCAGTGTTGATGTATTTATTTGGATCCTCCTCTGAAGCTTCAGAAACAGAAGGAGCTTTAGTGGTGAGAGGTTCAGACGGAGACACAGAGGAGGGAAGAGGTGAGCTGGTGATTTCAGGAGTTAGGGTTTTTGGTGAAGAAGAAGATGTAGGAGAAACAGGAATAGAGGCGTCTGGGACGGAAGGTTCTTGAGATATTTGTGGTGCAAGAGAGGGCGACGATGGTGTAGGAGCAGATGTGGTCACCTTTGAGGGAGAGGACTCCTGATCCTCCACTGGAATGGCGTTGAGATCAGCAGTGGTGATGGAAGAAATGAGGTCATTTGGTGAGGCCATTTTTGGACACGGTAAGTAGAGGGTGAAACGAGTAGGCAGGTGAGAGTGATAATTTTGAGTTCAGAAATGAGTGTGTGGATAGTATGGTTAGAGGAGAGGAATTTTATAGATGAATGGAATAATGAGAAGAAGGGGAAATGGGTCAACCTGGCGGTTGTGGAAAGTGGGAAGACGTGTAGAGGGAGTTGAAAAGGTGGAGAGACGGATGTGACTGATGTGTCTCGGAAAAGGTGGAGAGAGAGAGAGAGTGGCAGCAGTAATTAATGCAGTTACCTTTTGAGAGAGTGAGTGAAAACATATAGCTACTAACCTGGTGGACAGGAACCGGGTCCCGTACTTGTTTTATCTTTGAAAAAGAGATAGCTCAGTCTTTGTATGGTCTACGATGCCACTTCAGTAAATTCTGTAGTCACCATGTGTGTCTACCTGCAACGGTATTGATGTGAGTTAAACTTTAATAGGAAAACACCTTAGCAACTAAACCTGAGTAAGACATTCATAGCCATAGGAGGACCAGGTTCCTAATTTGGTCTCAGCATCCCCAGAGCCAGTCTATTTTTCTCAAAATGTTCTCTGCCTAGTGCCTTGGTGAAGATGTCTGCAATTTGTTCTTCAGTGCAACAAAACCTCATGCAGATGTGCCCCTTTTCAACATTGTCTCTGAGAAAGTGATGCCTCACATCAATGTGCTTGGTTCTCTTGTGTTGGACTGGAGTTTTTGCCATGTTGAGTGCACTGGTATTGTCACATAGGAGTGGGATGCCGTCAATGAAGACACCAAAATCCTCCAATTGTTGTTTGATCCACAATAGCTGATCACAACATGATGCAACTGCAACGTATTCAGCTTCAGCTGTGGATAATGCCACTGAGTTCTGCTTCCTTGTGCCCCATGAGATTAAGCATGACCCAAGAAAGTGAGCCATCCCTGAAGTGCTCTTCCTGTCCACCAGATAACCTGCATAGTCAGCGTCAGCATAACCAACAAGATTAAAATTGTCACCTGAAGGATAGTATAAGACCAGGTCTTGTGTGCCTTTGAGGTAGCGCATAATCCTTTTGGCAGCTTTCAGATGTGATTCCTTCGGATTGGATTGAAACCTTGCACACAACCCCACACTGAAAACTATATCTGGCCTACTAGCTGTGAGATACAGGTGAGAGCCAATGGTTCCTCTGTACATAGTTTGATTCACAGGAGTACCAGAATCATCCATGTCAAGTTTGGTAGCCACTGCAATGGGTGTTTCAATCACTTTGGAATCCTCCATGTCAAACCTTTTGAGTAACTCTTTGATGTATTTCTGCTGACTTGTGCATGTACCTTGGATGGACTGTTTAACTTGAAGACCCAAAAAGAAGTTCAGGTCCCCCCATCATGCTCATCTCAAATTCACTTCCCATGAGCGTTGCAAATTCCTTGCATAATGAATCTGCTGTAGCCCCGAAAATGATATCATCTACATACACCTGAACAATGAGAAGATTCCTTCCTCTTTTTTTAGAAAAAGGGTGTTGTCGATTTTCCCTCTTGTGAACCCATTGTCTAGTAAAGACTTTGATAACCTTTCATACCAAGCTCCGGGAGCTTGCTTCAATCCATATAGGGCTTTATCTAATTTAAACACATATTCTGGGTGAACATGATTTTCAAAACCAGGGGGTTGCTTGACATACACCTCTTCCTTGAGGTAACCATTCAAGAATGCACTTTTCACATCCATTTGGAACAAGGTAAATTCCATATGATATGCAAAGGAAATGAGAATTCGAATGGATTTCATACGAGCAACTGGAGCAAAGGTTTCATCATAATCGATCCCTTCTTCTTGATTGTAGCCTTGAACTACCAGTCTAGCTTTCTTTCTAGTAGTTTTCCCATTTTCATCCAGCTTGTTCCTGAACACCCACCTGGTCCCTATGATGGTTCTGTCTGAAGGTCGAGGTACCAGATGCCATACCTTGTTTCTTTCAAACTGACGAAGCTTCTCTTGCATGGCAGTGATCCAATCAGCATCCTTTAGAGCTTCCTTGATATTTTTGGGTTCAATTTAGGATAGAAAGGCTGAGAAGGCTAGGGTGTTTCTAGTTTTGGATCTGGTTTTAATTCCGAAATCAAGAGGGTTGATTATGTTGTCAAGAGGATGAGAGCTCTTATGTTTCTAGTTAGAGGCTTGAAACTAATTGGAAGAGGGACTTGGGATATTGATTGGGGTTCCTTGTGTCTCTTGTTCTGCTGCCTGGGGAGTACTTTCCACATCATCTCCAACCCTTTCTTCAGCTTCTGTAGGAGAGATTGGGGAACCAGGTTCCTCCTGTGGTTCTAAGGTAGATGTTACATTGCCGTCAAATATTTCTCTGTACAGACTCATCATATCTTCCTTACCATTAGATACATCAGGAATCTCTCCAAGAACCAGGAGTGGTTCATTATCTTGATCATCACCTTTGTTGTCCTTGGTCGAGAAGGGAGTTTCATTGAAAAACACATGAACACTTTCTTCCACACATTGAGTCCTCTTGTTGTACACCTTGTAAGCCTTGCTTTGAGAGGAGTACCCTAGAAAGATTCCTTCATCGCTTTTTGCATCGAACTTTCCCAGCTGATCCTTCCCATTATTCAGAACATAACATTTGCAACCGAAGGCCCTTAGGTGAGTTATTTTGGGCTTTCTTCCATTGAGCAATTCATACGGGGTCTTGTTTAGGAGGGACCTAATCATGCACCTGTTCAGCAAGTAGCAAGCTGTATTAATTGCTTCAGCCCAAAAGTTCTTTGCAATTCCGCTATCTATAAGCATTGTTCGAGCCATATCTTCCAGAGTTCTATTCTTTCGTTCCACCATACCATTTTGCTGAGGAGTCCTTGGTGCAGAGAAGTTGTATGTGATTCCATTTTCATTGCAAAATTCATCAAATTTTGCATTTTCAAATTCGGTTCCATGATCGGATCTAATGCAAGCTAACTTCAGGTTCATCTTTACTTGGATTTTCTTCACAAAGTCCACAAAGACCTGAAATGTCTCATCTTTTGATCTAAGAAATAGTGTCCAAGTGAATCTTGAGAAGTCATCCACAATCACAAAAATGTATTTCTTTCCATCTCTGCTTGGAATTCTCATTGGACCACATAGATCCATGTGCAAGAGTTCAAGTGGTCTGGATGTGCTAACATCTTTCTTTGGCTTAAAAGATGATTTCACATGTTTTCCCTTAACGCACGCATCACATACTTTGTGTTCCTTGAATTTTGAGTTGGGAAGACCACGAACCAGGTCCTTCGTTATCAGTTAATTCAGTAGAGAAAAGCTTGCGTGACCCAATCTTCTATGCCAAAGTTCTGCCTCATCATCGACTTCCTTCAGGCAGCTCACTTCACCTGCTTCCAGTGATTTGAAGTCAGTAACATAAATGTTTTTGTATCTCTTAGGTATCAACACCACTCCTCCAGTTACTAGACTAGTAATTGTGCATACTTTGGACAAGAACTCCACCTTATTTCCTTTATCACAGATTTGTGAGACACTCAATAGACTGTATTTCAATCCATCCACATAGTACACATTTTCTATAAAGTGTTTCAGAGATCTTCCAACTTTCCCAACACCAAGAATGTATCCCTGCTTTCCATTTCCAAAGGATACATCCCCTCCCCGCAGGGCCTTCTATGAGAGAAAATCCATTGTATTTCCAGTCATATGCTTTGAGCATCCACTGTCCATAATCCGCTGTAGTTCATTTTCCCTCACTGATCCCTGCACACATAAATCAATGCTTAGATTTAGGAACCCAAAATAGTTTGGGTCCCTTGTAGTTGGGAAAGTGATGAATAAGAAATCTTCTAGTCCATGCTGGTAGACATTGGTGTTTCATGCGGGGACCTGGTCCCTCAGTAGGTTTTCTCCTACCTACAAACACTTTGTTTTTCAGGACTGATTGATCCCTGGCTGGACAACTTTCCTTGAAGTGTCCATTGTTCCCACAATGGGTACAAAGCCAATTGTCTGGGACTGTGACATATTTGCTGTGTGGATTGTAGGGAGTTTTCTCCTTTTGAAATCCAATTCCCTGCCTATTTCCACAATTATTAAAATACATGGCAGTGATGGCATCTGAGGACCATGTCAAATTTAGTGACTTCTTGAGATCAGATTTTACTTTACTTAATTCAGCTTGCAGCTCTCTGTTTTTCTCAACCTCACCGTACAGACTGATTTTGGTCTCATTCAAATCTTTCTCAAGCTTGACATATTTTTCACTGGCTATTTCCTTTCCCTTTTCCATACTAAATGGACCAGGTTCTAGTCTGTGTTCCTGAATGATTTCTTCTTGTTCTGTGATTTTAGTTAGTAGGTTATTTCTTTCCTGCTTAACAGTATTAAATCTATCACTCAGCCTAATGTTTTCCTTGCTTAAATTTTCAGCTTTTTCTTTCAAATCTACCATTACTTTTGTTATATCTTCTCCCTCAGTTTCTGTTTTTCTTATTTTTTCTTCTATCTCCTTCTTTTCTTTTTCAATATTACTTATGGTGTCCTTGAGGTCCACTACTACTAACATTAGATCATCTCTAGTTTGTTCCACTTCTCCTAGTTCTGTGGTCAATAGGTCCTTGTCTTCCACTAAGGTATAGTAAGTGTCAACGAGAACATTTGATAACGACAACAATTTTTTAGGAGAGTAAGATTTCAGATTTCTCTGAACATCTCTAAAGTTTACCTCTTCTGAGTCATCTTGTTCTTCTCCCTCAGATTGAGCCATGAGAGCAAACAGTGAGTCATACTTCTTTGCCTTGTTTTCGACTGCCATCATGGAGTTGTTTTCTACTTCAGGTTCCTCTTCTGATTCGCTGGATGAGTCTCCCCAAGCAGCAAGGGCTTGCCTTACAACATTGTCAGCCGCACTCTTCCTGCCGAATCTCCTCTCTGGGACCTGGTTCCTCTTTGGAGCTTTGTCCATGTTGAATTTGTAGGTATCCTGTTTCAGTAGCGGGCAGTCTTTTATGAAGTGACCAGGCTTACCACACTTATGACACAAGTCATGGTTTCTAGGCTTGTTTGAGCTGCCTCTTCTTGGTATTCCACCGTTCCTTCGAACCATCTTCTGGAATCTCTTGGTGAGATAGGCCATGTCATGATCTTCCTCACTTGACTCCTGTTTTTCAGCTTGGAGAACCAGGTTCTTCTCCTTTTTGGGCTCTCTTCTTTCACTGTCCTTTTTTCTTTTCATCTCGTAAGTTTTCAGATTCCCTATCAACTCATCCATTGTTAGGATTTGCAAGTCCTTTGCCTCAGTGATGGAATTTACTTTGCTTTCCCAGGAACTAGGTAGAACACTTAGGATCTTTCACACTAGCTTGTTCCTGGGAATGATTTCTCCTAGAGAGTGAAGCTCGTTGATAATGGAAGTGAACCTGATATGCATGTCTTATATATTTTCATCTTCCTTTATCTTGAACAGCTCATACTCGGTAGTGAGCATGTCTATATTTAACTGCTTTACTTGTGTTGTTCCTTCATGGGCTGTCTGCAGGGCTTCCCAGATTTCTTTAGCAGAATGACACGCATACATCCTGTTATATTAATCCGGTCCTATTCCACACACTAGAATTTTCTTGGCACGAAAATTCTTTTCCACAACTTTTCTATCGGCCTCATTATAATCCAGTCTTGTTTCTGGCACCAGCAAACCAACCTCTCCACCTTGTGCGTAGGAGCATGAGGTCCATCTCAAATGATGTCCCATAACTATGAATCTTCAGCCATGATGAAGTCATGCATGCGAGTCTTCCACCACCCATAGTATTGACCATTAAACCTCGAAGGTCGATATGTTGATTGTCCCTCTTAGAATTTTGGTGGAGCAGCCATTACAGATCCTTTCTAGGTGTTAACCTTTTAGAAAGAACCCGCTCTGATACCAATTGATAGTTACTAAGAGTCCACCGAACAGTAGAGTTACCAGGTCCTCTACTAGTTCCCACAGATATCTATACTAGAAAGACAAGTAGTGTGACAAAGGATTTTTACGTGGAAAACTCCCACTCAAGGGGACAAAAAACACGACCTACACTTGTAGGATTTCAACTTCACTAACTTGTAATCTAAAATATCACAAGTCACTTTGCAAGGCAACCTTAAAAAGACTTCAACACACTAACTTGTAAACACTATTACAAGCCACTTTGTCACTCTCTAGTTACAAAGACTTTGACTAATGACTAACCCTAGTCATAGCACAAGCATGGGTGGTTGAGATGAAAATATTCCTAACAAGTTTCTCTTACAAAATCAAGTAGGATACAATAGAAACACAATGCAAGATTAAAACTCAACTAAGGACACAAACAACATAAGGTGAAACCGGTCCGTCTAGTGGAGTTGTCTTCTTGCTCTTAAAACACTTGAGTCTTCAATGCTTGAGACAACTTCAATGCTTGAGAGAATGTTCTTTAGTAAATGCTCAAGTGAGTATTATTATTCTTGCCTCAAGATATTAAAAGCCCTTGCACAATCCAAGAAGGATGTCCCATATCTTGAGAGTACATGCCTCAACCAATGGGAAGTGACTGCTGCACTGTTACTGCACTGTAGTGTGCACAGTAACCAGAAGTCACTTTTCTGTCACAGCTTTTTACAGCTGTCAAGTTGACCTGTACTTTTATCTGTGAGCCCGGTAGGGGATCAGGTCCTTTAGCTGGTCCCTCCAAGTACAGCAGTGCATAGTCCTGAATTTCTGGAGTCAGAGATGACAGGTGATACTGTTTATATATCAGGTCCTCAATCTGGTCCTTCATATAAAAGTTTGTTAGATCATCAAACAGAATACAACTCATCACTCACCTTTGTTTGGTCACAGTACCATAGCTTGGAAAGGGATTTGCAATATTAGCCTCTTCCTTATTCCCACACATAATTCATTGCTACCAAGACTTTGTCCTTCTCAGGACATATGTACAATATTAGCTTAGCTATTAGTCAGTCGCACAATAGCTCTGACTCATATATTGTTTGATGTGTTAAAAGATTTACTAAAAATGTATATTTTAAATTCAAATTTCAATAATTCAAGTAGTCAGTAAGTTCAGCGGCATGCATGATCCCTAAAGTTTAAATATTGAATCTGCTTTTAGCTCCGACCTTTTACTTTGTGCCCATAATTTCCATTTCCCCTTAAAATGTCTCAAATCCGTAACATATATTTTATCCATCAAGTATAATTTAGGATTGTATGCAGCAAGTGTATCATTAACTATATACTGCAAAGTCCTATATTTCTGCCTTGTTTGAATGGTTGTTATGTACCATTTCATAATATATCGTATCGTATTATATTGTATCATACTGTATCTGTCACGACCCAAATTCCCCTCCGTTGGGTATCGTGATGGAACCTAGTTAAAGGGACTAGGTAAGCCTAACATATATTGCACAACAATAAATAAATAGCGTTCAACAACTTAGAAATCGAATTCTCGATAAACTTACAATTCCCAAAACTGGTAGTACATGTAATAAGCCTTTCTAGGAATAATTTTACATAATAAATACATCACTGTTCCGGAAATAAATGAAACAATGGGATTGAATACGTCAGAAAGTGACTTCAGAGCCTGCGAACGTCCAGCAGGTACACCTTGAAGTCTCCAACCACACCGAGCATAAATATCAACACCGACCCGTTCCAAAGTATCTGGTTCTGCACAAAAAGATGTGCAGAAGTGTAGTATGAGTACACTACGGTGGTACTTGGTAAGTATGAAGCCTAACCTCAATAGACTAGTGACGAGACCAGGTCAAGACACCACCGAATATACATGACCTGTAGGAATATGAATCAAATTTAACAAGAAAGGACTATCAAAGTATTACCGATAACTGAAGGATATCAAGTTGCAAATAGTAGTAACGTCAAGAGGAAAAGAAGCACGAATGGCAGTGAGAATCCACCAAGTAAATCAAACAACAACATGTTTGGGATACGGCTAAGTGTAACTGTGCTCAAGTAGGGGAGAAAACATATCAAATCAACCAAACAAGTGTTTCTAGAATACGATTCCAATAATTCCAACAACTCTTCCACACACACGACACCTTGTGCCCACATCCTTCAATCTCACTTCGCACAGCGACACCTACGTGTTATTCGGTACATAATATCCATGGTAATTACTAATTAGGATGTTCAAGAGATTATATATATATATATATATATATATACTGAAGTAAATCTATAGTTTTTAGACCAGATAGGAAATCAGTGAGAAAAGTAAGGTTTGGTTTTAGAAATCAATTGAGTGAAGAAGATAACATTTTCTAAATAAAATTCTACATCGAATAACTATCGCATTTAATATAGAGATTATTTGTTTAAAATATAATAACAATTCCTTTGTAAGTAAAATAAAACTTCAGACAGGTTGAGAAGATTAAATTGAGAAAACAGTTGAAATAAAATAAGACAACTAGTAGAAATGGTAAGTATAGAAATAATCGGCGGTTCTAACTTAAAGTCACACAAGGTAACATGATGTTAGTTCTTTAAAATACTATCTTACTAATGATTCAGTAGTGCAAGAGGTAATGACAACATACTAAGTTTACTTTGAAAATAAGTAATTTGCATAAATAAATACATAATCCAAGGGTCGTATCAACATCCAGCTATAACCAATCCTTAAGTGAAATGTAATACTACCGATAACTACACAGTCAGAGAGGAATACATAAACACATATGTTGATGCGACGCACATCCTGATCCCACCAATCCTCCCTTATTCCTCCGTAATAATTACAATAAAAGTAATTAATATATATGTTGCGGCGTGCAACCCGATCCCACAAATCCTCCCTTATTCCTCTATAACAATTACAATAAAAGTAAATGATAAATATATATTGCAGTGCGCAAACCGATCCCACCATATATTATTATCAACATAATAATTCAACCTTATTACTCCGTATCAATCTACCCTTATTCCTCATGTTGCGGCGTGCAACCCAATCTCACCGAATAATCATATTCACCATAGTAATTAACCCTTATTACTCCGTATCAATCCACCTGTATTCCTCCTGTTGTAGCGTGCAACCCGATCCTATCGAATAATCATATTCACCCTTATTCCTCATCATCAATCCTCCCTTATTCCTCCTATTGCGGTGTGCAACCCGATCCCACCATATAATAATATAAATCAATCAACCACAATTCAACAACTCAGCTGCAAGAAACTCCACCATGAAAAATATGAGTACACGGCAACAAGGGAACCACGATGAAAAGTATGAGTGTACGGCAACAAGGGAACCGCGTAAAAATCAAGGGAATACAACAACCTTTAGAAGGAAACAAGACATGTAAGGCACGTGATAACTACATAGGTAACAAATAAGCACCTAATCATAGAATAACTCAACAATTAAGAGGTTACAAGATAATCATGAAGGAAATGACAACAACCAAGGCATATAGAGGCTAAATGACAAATAAGAAACAAATAAAGATTAACAACATCATATAGAGCATGTTAGAGTAATCTAACAAGGAGATACTACATTTTAGGACAATTTACTCAAAACATGGAAAGAGACTAGGCAATCTATCCGGTCAATACCACATATAAACTGTGTACTCACTTGTCACCTTGCGTACATGACTTTCACATATCCAAATAGCACAATTGACTCAATTCCTAAGAGGTGGTTCCCCCCCCCCCCCCCCCACAAAGTTAGACAAGATACTTACCTCAATTCGGCCAATTCAATACACAATTTAGCTTTTCTTTTACCAGTTCACCAACGCTCGACTCAATCTAACCAGAAACGACTTAAATACAACAAACAATGCAAGAGAAAATAATTTCAATTAACAAAGCTACGATACTTATACAATTTGCAAAAAGTTAACTCCCCGACGCGCACCACGGAGCCCGACAAAATTTACAAAACCCGAACAACCATTCTAATACAAGTTCAACCACACAAAAATTATCTAGTTCTGATACCAATTCGTCCTTCAAATTGTAATTTTACATTTTGAAAGATTTTAAAAAATTTCCCAAATTTTCCTTTAGATTCTCATGAATTTGATGTTAAATCTAAGATATAATCACAAAATATAGTTGGAAATTGATTAAAGGCACTTACCCAATATTTTGGTATGAAAATCTTCTCTCACAATCGCCCACCTTCGTACCTAGGGTTCAAAATATGATAAAATGAAGCTGAGTCCCGAAATGGGAATCTTACTACCAGCCTCAGATGTCGCATTTGCGACATCATGATCGCAAATGCGACAAAATTATCGCAAGTGTGAAGTCTAGCTAGCTCTGATCAGGCCACAAATGCGATAAAAGTCTCACAAATGCGAGACCCTAGTGGTTCGCAAAAGCGACAGATGACATCGCAAATACAGAGCTGCAATCGCAAATGCGATGAACTGGTTTGCAAATGCGAACTCCCCTGCCCCCAACCCATCATTGCAAATGCGGTCATCGCAAATGAGATGAAATCCTCGCAAATGCGAGAACAAAAACACCAGCACAGCTGAACCTTCTTTCAAACACTCTGAAACGCGTTCAAAACTCATCCGAGCCCTCGGGGTTCTAAACCAAACACTCTCACAAGTATGAAAATGTAACACAAATTCGCAAGCATGATCGGAACACCAAAATAACCTCTTGAACCACGAATCAAAGGCCAAAACACATGAAAATCATTAGGAACTTCAAGAACTCCTAGAATTGCAACCAAGCGTCTGAACCACATCAAATCAACTCCAAACGATACCAAATTTTGTAGGCAAGTTCCAGTTGAGGAAAAAGACCTATTCCAAAACTACAATCCGAACCTGATAGCCTTAAAGCCAAACCATGGTCAAACTTAGGAAAATTCTAAACCTTTAAATTGCCAACTTCTGCCAAATGATGTCGGAACCTTTTTGAAATGCCCAAATGATATTCCGGGCTTACGCCCAAGACCAAAACTATTATCTGGACCTACTGGAACCGTCGAAATTCCGATCCGAGGTCAAATACTCAAAAGTCAAACCCTAGGTCAATTCCTTCAACTTTGGACTTCTAAAATGAGAGCCACTCCTTAAATTGTGATGACCCAAGGGGTCATTTTATAAAATTAGATTCCGTTACATGCTTAAAAGTCATAAAAGGACTAAAATTAAATATCTCGATTTGCGTGCGCAGTCCAGGCATGAAACCGGAAAGCTTTTATGTGAAAATACGAGAAATAGTAATTTTTAGAGTTTAAATTTGGTAAAAGTTGACGTTGGTCAACATTTTGAGTAAAAGGACCCGGATCTATGTTCCGACAATCTCGGGAGGTCCGAAGTAAAATATGGACTCGGGCATGTACCCAAAAATGAATTCCGAGGTCCCAAGCCTTAGAAATCAATTTTTGAAAGAAATTATTTTGCTGAAATTAAAGAAAAGAAATAATGCTAAAAAATATTGATATCGGGTTCATATTTTGATTCTGAAGCCCGGAATAGCTTTGTTATGATATTTAGGGATTAACTGTGAAATTTGGTGAAAAACGGAGTTTGTTTGACGTGATTCGGACATCCGGTGGAGAAATTATGAACTTTAAGAGTTTTTGATGAAAATGATGAGTTTTGAGGTTTAATTCATAGATTTACATATTATTTTCATGATTTTATCGCACGAACAAGTATGTATGATATTTTTAGACTTACATGCATCATTTGTTAAGAGCCCCGAAGGCTCGGGTGAGTTTCGGGTAGACCACGGGGTGTTTTACACTTGAAAATAACTACTGGTGTTTAGTTTTTTGGTGTCCAGGTATTTTGTTCTGTGCGATCGCATAGGAAGGTCCGCGATCACACAGAGTAAAATTTGGAGGTCCTTTTGAACACTATGCGACCGCATCACTAAGAGTGCGATCGCATAGCACAGTCTGGGTCAAGCTGTGCGATCGCACAAGCTTCTACGCGACCACACTGAGCAAATATCAAGCCTGGAGGAGGGGAGGTCAAATACTCTGTGCGATCGCACCCCTCCCCCTGCGATAGCACTAACCAAAAATCACTTACACTGTGCGATCGAACCTCTTTATCCGCGATCGCACATTTGCCCAGCTCAGCTATTATAAATACCTTTTAAAAATCGGGCAGACCTTCGTCTTCACCAAAATTTCGAGGTTTTCAGCCCTAAACACGATTTTCTTCCACAATCTTCATCCCCAAGTCATATGTAATCAATTCTAAACTTTGTTCTTTCAATTCCTTATTATTTTGCTTCACTTTTAAAGCAAAAACAAAGAATTTTCATGGTAAAAATCTAGGATTTGGGTAAAATTAGAGAGCTTTGTAAAAATTGAATTTTTTTATCAAATTAAGGTCGAATTTCAAAACTAATAGCATTTTTCTGTTCGTGGGTGAATGGGTAAACGTAATTTGGTCCGAACCCCGAGTTTAGACCAAGCGGGCCCGGAGTCGGATTTTCACTTTTTTTGAGAAAACTTAGAGAAAAATATATTTTTCAATAAAGCTAGTTCCTTTAGCATTAGTTAATAATATTAAATTAATTGTGATTAGATTCAAGCAATTTAGAGGTGAATTCGAGAGGAAAAGCAATTATTGAGCAGTGAGTGGCCTGCGGAATTGAGGTAAGTGTTTGGCTTAACTTTAGCTTGAGAGAATATGACCCCCACTTGTTTGTTATGTGAATTGCATGGGCGTGGTGTATAGGTGTGGTGACGATTATCTATGCACCACCCAAAGTGTTTGCTAAAATAAGATCCCCTTTCCCGTTCTCCACTTATTTGATCATTGTCTTAACTGTTACATGTTCATTATTGTTTCTATGACTATTTGGCTTTGTTGAATTGTTGTTAGTTATTTTTGTGACTGTTTGGAAAGAGTATTGGTTGTTTAAGTTGGTTCCCTTGTGATATAAATATGGCCGAGAGGTTTGATATTGTTTTTATGGAATAAATGTGTATATATTTTGATACTCTTGTTGGTTTCATGGTTGAGAGGTTATTGTTGAAGTCATGAGAAAAATGCAGTTTATTATTTATAATTGTTGAAACAAAAGTATTGTGACAGACTTGGCCTGTTTTGTGAAAATTTTGAATAAACTGATATGATATGTCTGGTGGGAGCGGGTTGCACGCCGCAACAAGGAGTGATAAGGGATGACAGGTGTGATCGGGTTGCACGCCGCAACAGGAGTAATAAGGGAGATATTTTAGGGAGGAGCAATAAGAGAGGACAGGTGGGAGAGGGTTGCACGGCGCAACAAGGAGTGATAAGGGAGGATATTTACATTTATATTTTACTGATTTTTCAAGAAAAAGAGAGTCAAAGTTTTGAAAAGCTAAAATGTGTATTTTACTACTCTTTAAATATTTTAGTACTATTTTTTATTTAAAGTTAAAGTTTGGAACTCTGAAGATATATTTGAGAATTGGTTATAGCTGAGTTATTTTATTGTACCTGGTTGCAACACTTAATTATCTATCTGTTTAGATTTCTTTCTTGCTCATTATTTATTGTTGTTAAAGATTATATTGTTGAAGCCCGACTTAGCCTCATCTCTACTTCGCCGAGGTTAGGCTCGACACTTACTCAGTACATGGGGTCGGTTGTACTAATACTACACTCTGCACTCTTTTGTGCAGATCCAGGCACTGACCATCAGTAGAGATATTTAGAGCGGATTGTCATTCTTTTGGAGACACAGGGTACATCTGCCGGCGATCGCAGATTCCGAGAGTCTTCTCCTTTTTTTACATACACTGTTTTATATCATTCAGAACAATTATACTATTTCTTTCAGACATTATTTGTAGCATTCTTTAGTCGTTTGTGGATTGTGACACCAAACCCTGGGGTAGTCTTAGAGTTATTTATATAATTAGTTCGTGGTTCGTTTTATTTAGTTGGTTATTATTGTTATTTTATTTTAATGTTGTTGGGAATTATTTTAGTTAAGTTCATTTTGAATTTATTTATTTATGCCTAAGTCATTAATTAAGGAAATTAGTAATCGACTTCTAACATTGGCTTACCTAGCAAGTGTGGTGTTAGGCGCCATCACGATCCCTAAGGTTGGGAATTTGGGTCTTGACAAGTTGGTATCAAAGCACTAGGGTTACTTAGGTCTCACAATCCACGAGTAAGCTTAGTAGAGTCTGGAGGATCGGTACAGAGACGTCTGTACTTATCTCTCAGAGTCTATTGAGTTAGGAAACAACTCTGTTTTATTTCTATTATATCGTGCGATTCTTGTATCTCAAATGATGAGTTGGATTCTTCTATTCTCTCGCAGATGGCGAGAACACGTGCTTCATCTTCCGGGGACCAGAATTCTGGACCTCCAGCAACAACAACTTCTACTAGGGGCAAAGGCCGAGGCCACGCCAGAGGCCGAGGCAGGGACAGGGCTCAGCCCATTGCTCAGGCAGCAACCACAGCTGCGGAACCCCAGATTGAGATTAATGAGGGAGTTCTGACTCATACTATCCCAGCGGGACCATCTCAGGTTCCCGAGGGGTTTATTGCTACCCCAGTTCTTCAGGATGCTTTGGTCCGTTTAGTGGGCCTTATGGAGAGTGTGGCCCATACTGGCACCTTTCATGTTGCAGCAGTCGTATCTCAGGCTGGAGGAGGGGTCCCGACTCCTGCTACCCACACTCCAGTTCAGACTACTCCTCAGGTTCAGACTCCAGTGATTAATCCCATTGGGGTAATTCAGCCAGTTGCAGAAGTGCCGCCCGCTAATAGGGCATCCATGTCATCAGATGCTTTATGGAGACTTGACAGGTTTATTAAGCTATTTCCTGTCCATTTCAGTGGTGCTACTTCAGAGGATCCATAGGAATATCTGGACAGTTGTCATGAGGTGTTGCGTAATATGGGTATTTTAAAGAGCAATGGGGTCGATTTTGCAGCTTTTCAGATGATAGGTTCCGCCAAGAAATGGTGGAGATATTATTTGTTGACTAGACAAGCGGGATCACCAGCTCTGACTTGGGATTAGTTTTCCTATCTCTTTTTGGAGAAGTTCTTACTTGTCACTACTCGAGAGGATAAGCGTCGTCAGTTTGAGTGACTACATTAGGGTAGCATGACTGTGACTCAGTATGAGACTCGTTTTGGGGATCTAGCTAGACATGCTATGCTTATATTGCCCACAGAGAGGGAGAGGGTCAGACGGTTTATTGATGGCCTTGCTCAGCCCATCAGGTTGCAGATGGCCAAGGAGACAGGATCCGAGATTTCTCTTCAGGATGCAACTAATATAGCTAAGAGGGTTGAGTCAGTTCTTGGGATGAGAGGTCAGGGTCAGACAAGAGACCTCGGCATTCCGATGTTTTCAGTGGTGCCTCATTTGGAGGCGGGGCTTCGTTTAGCAGAGGCCATTCATCCAGGCCATTCCATTCAGCGCTACAGGTTTCACATGGTACTTCAGGGGGTCGTGGTTCTTATGCACCTCCTTCTGCTCATCCAGTCTACAGTGCTCATTTAGCTCTTATTAAAGCACTTCCTCTGCAGAGTTATTATCGTGGTCAGCCGGGTCGTCAGGGTCAGTCCTCATATCAGGTGGGATGTTTTGAATATGGTGAATATGGGCATGTTCGGAGAGTTTGTCCGAAATTTCTGAGTAGTCAGCATCAATACCAAGGTTCTCGTTCCATAGTTCCGACACCAGCTTTAGTGCCATCTTCCCAACCAGCAAGGGGTAGGGGTCTGGTAGTCAAAGGTAGATGCCAGAATGTTAAAGGTGGAGGAAAAATAGCTAGAGGTGGAGGTCAGCCTGCTACAGGTGGAGGTCCTCCCAGAGGTGTGGTTCAGGGTGGTGGGGCTCCGCCCCGTCTATATGCTTTTCCAGCTAGACCTGAGGCAGAATCCTCCAACGCTGTTATTACAGATATCATCTCAGTTTGTGATAGAGCTACTTCCGTTTTGTTTAATCCGGGGTCTACTTATTCGTATGTTTCATCCTATTTTGCCTCATATTTGAATGTGCCCCGTGATCCCTTGAGTGTTCCTATTTATGTGTCTACACCGGTGGGGGATGCTATTGTGGTAGATCGAGTATATCGTTCGTGCGTGGTAGTCATTAAGGGTATTGAAACTAGTGTTGATCTTTTACTCCTAGACATGGTTGACTTTGATATTATATTGGGCATGGATTGGTTGTCGCCCTATTATGCTATTTTAGACTGTCATGCCAAGACAGTTACTCTAGCTTTACCAAGATTGCCTCGAATAGAATGGAAAAGGACTCCTAGTCGTTCGCCCAGCCGGGTAATTTCATATGCTAAGTCTCATCGCATGGTGGAGAAAGGGTGTTTGGCTTATTTGGCTCATATTCGTGATTCTGATGCTGAGGTTCCTTCTATAGAGTCAGTTCTTATCGTGCGTGAGTTTCCTGAGGTATTTCCTGCAGACCTGCCGGGTAGGCCCCCCGACAGGGATATTGATTTCTGTATTGATGTGGTTCCACGCACTCAACCCATTTCTATTCTTCCTTATTGAATGGCCCCACCAGAATTTAAAGAGTTGAAAGAACAGTTGCAAGACTTATTAGATAAGGGTTTTATCAGACCCAGTGTCTCGCCTTAGGGTGCACCGGTTTTGTTCGTAAAGAAGAAAGATGGGTCAATGGGAATGTGCATAGACTACAAGCAGCTGAATAAATTTACTATCAAGAATAAATATTCATTGCCTAGGATTGATGACCTATTTCATCAGCTTCAGGGTGCTAGAGTGTTTTCGAAAACTGATTTGAGGTCAGGCTACCATCAGCTGAAGATTAGGGCGTCCGATATCCCTAAGACAGCCTTTCGTACGAGGTGTGGGCACTATGAATTTTTGGTTATGTCTTTTGGGCTGACTAATGCTCCAGCTGCCTTTATGGACTTAATGAATCGGGTTTTCAAGCCACATCTGGACTCTTTTGTGATCGTGTTCATTGATGACATTCTTATATACTCCTGCAGCCGGGAAGAGCATGAGCAGCATCTCCGTATAGCACTCCAGACTTTGAGGGATAATCAGTTGTATGCTATGTTTTCTAAATGTGAGTTCTAGTTAGATTCCGTAGCCTTTTTGGGTAATATTGTATCAGCTCGTTGGTAATCATGTTGATCCTAAGAAGATAGAGGCGGTCAAGAACTGGCCTAGACCCACCACAGTCACGGAGATTAGGAGTTTCTTGGGTTTGGCCGGTTACTACCGTCGTTTTGTGGATGGATTTTCATCCATAGCAGACCCAATGACTAAATTGACTCAGAAAGGTGCCCCATTTACATGGTCAGATGAGTGCGAGGCAAGCTTTCAGAAGCTCAAGACAGCCTTCACTTCGGCACCGGTGTTGGTGTTACCATCAGATTCGGGTTCTTTCACGGTGTATTGTGATGCTTCTCGAGTTGGCCTTGGAGCAATGTTGATGCAGGATGGCAGGGTGATTGCGTATGCATCTCGTCAGTTAAAAGTCCATGAGAAAAATTACCCTGTTCATGATTTAGAGTTGGCAGCTATTGTACATGCTTTGAAAATTTGGAGGCACTATTTTTATGGTGTGCCGTGTGAGATTTTTACTGACCATCGCAGCCTCCAGTACTTATTCAAGCAGAAAGATCTAAATTTGAGGCAGCGGAGGTGGTTAAAGTTGTTAAAGGATTACGATGTCACTATATTGTATCACCCGGGGAAGGCCAATGTGGTGGCCGATGCACTGACTAGAAAGGCGGTAAGTATGGGCAGCCTTGCGTATATTCAAGTTGGCGAGAGACCGTTGGCTTCAGACATTCATACTTTGGATAATCAGTTTGCGAGGTTGGATATTTCGCCCAGTAGTGTCTTAGCTTGCACTGTCGCTCGATCTTCTCTGATTGATCGTATCCGAGAGCGACAATATGATGACCCACATTTGGCGGTCCTTAGAGACACGGTTCGGCACGTTGATGCCAAGAAGGTTACAGTTGGAGATAATGGCGTTTTGAGGATGCAGGGTAGGTTGTGTGTGCCTAATGTTGATGGCCTCCGTGAGTTGATTCTTGAGGAGGCTCATAACTCCAAGTATTCTATCCACCCTGGTGCAGCAAAAATGTACCAAGATTTGAAACAACATTATTGGTGGAGAAGGATGAAGAAAGACATTGTGGCTCATGTGGCTCGTTGCTTAAATGTATGAGCATTAGAGACCTGGTGGTTTGTTTCAGCAGATAGAGATTCCTGAGTGGAAGTGGGAACGTATCACTATGGACTTCGTTGTTGGGCTCCAACGGACTCGAGGAAGTTCGATGCGGTTTGGGTTATTGTGGATAGGCTGACTAAATCAGCGCACTTCATTCCAGTGGCTAGTACTTATACTTCAGAGCGGTTGGCTGAGTTGTATATTCAAGAGATTGTTCGCCTTCATGAGATGCCCGTGTCTATCATTTCTGATCGGGGTACGCAATTACTTCGCACTTTTGGAGGGCAGTTAAGTGAGAGTTGGGTACCCGAGTGGAGTTGAGTACAACATTTAACCCTCAGACTGACGGGCAGTCCGAGCGTACCATTCAGATATTGGAGGACATGCTCCGCGCTTGTGTTATTGATTTTGGGGGTTTATGGGATCAGTTCTTGCCATTAGCGGAGTTTGCTAAGAATAATAGTTATCAGTCGAGCATTCAGATGGCTCCTTATGAGGCGTTATATGGTAGACGGTGCAGATCGCCAGCTGGATGGTTCGAGCCAGGAGAGGCTCGGTTGTTGGGTACCGACTTGGTTCAGGAGGCCTTAGATAAGGTCAAGATTATTCAAGAAAGACTTCGTGCAACTCAGTCTAGGCAAAAAAGTTATGCCGATCGTAAGGTTCGTGATGTAGCATTCATGGTTGGAGAGAGAGTATTGCTTGGTGTGTCGCCCATGAAGGGTGTTATGAGGTTTGGGAAGAAGGGCAAGTTAAGCCCTAGGTATATCGGCCCGTTTGAGATTCTTGATAAGGTGGGGGAGGTAGCTTACAAACTTGCATTGACTCCAAGGTTATCCTTAGTTCATCCGATATTCCATATGTCTATGCTCCGGAAATATCATGGTGACCCGTCCCACGTGATTTCAGCTCTGTCCAGTTGGACAAGGACTTGCCTTATGAGGAGGAGCCAGTAGCTATTTTAGGTCGGCATGTTCGCCAATTGAGATCTAAGAGTTTTCCTTCAGTTCGAGTGCAGTGGAGAGGCCATCCCGTTGAGGCAGCTACTTGGGAGTCCGAGTCGTACATGCAGAGTAGATACCCACACTTGTTTGCCACTTCAGGTAATCTTCTATGTCCGTTCGAGGACAAACGTGTGTTTTAGAGGTGGAGATTGTGATGACCCGAGAGGTCATTTTATAAAATTAGACTCCATTCCATGCTTAAAAGTCATAAAAAGACTAAAATTAAATACCTCGATTTGTGTGCGCAGTCTGGGCGTGAAACCGGAAAGCTTTTATGTGAAAATACGAGAAATAGTGATTTTTAGAGTTTAAATTTGGTAAAAGTTGACTTTGGTCAACATTTTGAGTAAACAGACCCGGATCTGTGTTTCGACGATCCCGGGAGGTCCGCAGTAAAATATGGGACTCAGGCATATGCCCAGAAATGAATTTCGATATCCCAAGCCTTAGAAATCAATTTTTGAAAGAAATTATTTTGCTGAAATTAAAGAAAAGAAATAATGCTAAAAATCATTGATATCGGGTATGTATTTTGGTTCCGGAGCCCGGAACAACTTTGTTATGATATTTAGGGATTAACTATGAAATTTGATGAAAAACGAAGTTCGTTTGACGTGATTCGGACATCCGGTGGAGAAATTATGAACTTTAAGAGTTTTTGATAAAAATGATAAGTTTTGAGGTTTAATTTTATAGATTTACATGTTATTTTCATGATTTTATCGCACGAACAAGTCCGTATGATGTTCTTAGACTTGCCTGCATCATTTGTTTAGAGCCCCGAGGGCTCGGGTGAGTTTCGGGTTGGCCACGGGGTGTTTTACACTTGAAAATAACTGATGGTTTTTAGTTTTCTGGTGTCTATTTTGTTCAGTGCGATTGCTAGGAAGGTCCGCGATCGCACTGAGTAAAATTTGAAGGTCCTTTTGAACACTGTGCGACCGCATCACTAAGAGTGCGATCGCATAGCACAGTCTGGGTCAAGTTGTGCGATCGCACAAGCTTCTACGCGACCGCATTGAGCAAAAATCAAGCCTGGAGGAGGGGAGGTCAAATACCCTGTGCGATCACACCCCTCCCCTTGCGATAGCACTGACCAAAAATCCCTTACACTGTGCGATCGCACCTCTTTATCCGCGATCGCACAGTTGCCCAGCGCAACTATTATAAATACCTTTTAAAAATCGGGCAGACCTTCTTCTTCACCAAAATTTCGAGGTTTTCAACCCTAAACACGATTTTCTTCAACAATCTTCATCCCCAAGTCATAGGTAATCAATTCTAAACTTTGTTCTTTCAATTCCTTATTATTTTGCATCACTTTTAAAGCAAAAACAAAGAATTTTCATGGCAAAAATCTAGGATTTGGGTAAATTTAGGGAGTTTTGTAAAAATCAAATTTCTATATCAAATTAAGGTCGGATTTCAAAACAAATAGCATATTTGGGTTCGTGGGTGAATGGGTAAACGTAATTTGGTCTGAACCCCGAGATTAGACCAAGCGGGCCCGGGGTCGAATTTTCAATTTTTTTGAGAAAACTTAGGAAAAATTATATTTTTCAATAAAGTTAGTTCCTTTAGCATTAGTTAATGATATTAAGTTAATTTTGATTAGATTCGAGCAATTTAGAGGTGAATTCAAAAGGAAAAGCAATAATTGAGCTGTGAGTGGCCTGCGGAATTGAGGTAAGTGTTTGGCCTAACTTTAGCTTGAGGGAATAGGACCCCCCACTTGTTTGTTATGTGAATTGCATGGGTGTGGTGTATAGATGTGGTGACGAGTATCTATGCACCACCCAAAGTGTTTGCTAAAATATGATCTACTTTCCCGTTCTCCACTTATTTGATCATTATCTTAATTGTTACATGTTCATTATTGTTTCTATGACTATTTGACCTTGTTGAATTGTTGTTAGTTATTGTTGTGACTGTTTGGAAAGAGTATTGGTTGTTTGAGTTGGTTCCCTCGTGATATAAATATGGCCAAGAGGTTTGATATTATTTTTATGGAATAAATTTGTATATATTTTGATACTCTTGTTGGTTTCATGGTTGAAAGGTTATTGTTGAAGTCATGAGAAAAATGCAGTTTATTATTTATAATTGTTGAAACAAAAGTATTGTGAAAGGCTTGGTCTGTTTTGTGAAAATTTTGAATAAACTGATATGATATGTCTGGTGGGAGCGGGTTGCACGCCGCGACAAGGAGTGATAAGGGAGGACAGGTGGGATCGGGTTGCACGCCGCAATAGGAGTAATAAGGGGGATATTTTAGGGAGGAGCAATAAGGGAGGACAGGTGGGAGCGGGTTGCACGCCGCAACAAGGAGTGATAAGGGAGGATATTTACATTTATATTTTACTGATTTTTCAAGAAAAAGAGAATCAAAGTTTTGAAAAGCTAAAATGTGTATTTTACTACTCTTTAAATATTTTAGTACTATTTTTTATTTAAAGTTAAAGTTTGGAATTCTGAAGAGATATTTGAGACTTGGTTATAGCTGAGTTATTTTATTGTACCTGGTTGCAACACTTAATTATCTATCTGTTTAGATTTCTTTCTTGCTCATTATTAATTGTTGTTAAAGATTATATTGTTGAAGCCCGACTTAGCCTTGTCACTACTTCGCCGAGGTTAGACTCGGCACTTACTCAGTACATGGGGTCGGTTGTACTGATACTACACTCTGCACTCTTTTTTGCAGATCCAGGTACTGACCATTTGTAGAGATATTTAGAGCGGATATTCATTCTTTTGGAGACACAAGGTACATTTGCCGGCGATCGCAGACTCCGAGAGTCTTCTCCTATTTTTACATACACTATTTTATATCATTCAGAAAAGTTACACTATTTCTTTCAGACATTATTTGTAGCATTCTTTAGTCGTTTGTGGATTGTGACACCAGATCCTGGGTAGTCTTAGATTTATTTATATAATTAGTTCGTGGTTCGTTTCATTTAGTTGGTTATTATTATTATTATTTTATTTTAATGTTGTTGGAAATTATTTTAGTTAAGTTCATTTTGAATTTATTTATTTATTTATGCCTGAGTAATTAATTAAGGAAATTAGTAATCGACTTCTAACATTGGCTTGCCTAGCAAGTGTGGTGTTAGGCGCCATCACGATCCCTAAGGTTGGGAATTTGGGTCGTGACAAAAATCCTTTCCGACCCTCTCAAAAATCCGAACCGACAATGCACGCAAGTCATAATACAACGAGTGAAGCTAGTCGTGAACTCAAACAGTATAGTTTTGATATATACAATGTTTGGATAGATTGTAATGTTTGCTATCATTTTATAATATCATGCACGAAAAATATGAAGAATAAACTTGCAATATTACAAAGAAAAAGTAAGATACAAAGTAGAATTATCTATACTATTTTAAAAGTAGAAAGCTTAAAACTAAAAAGTTGAAAGACCAAAATACCCCTTTAGTAATATATATAATTAAATAATATAATTACAAGTCAAAAGAACAAATTTATGGTGGCGTGTTTTGACAAAGTACAGAAGTTTCATCCATCATGAAAATATCCAAACACTTATTACTACTTGAAATTAGCGCCATGACTTTTCCCAAACACAAACAAGTAATATTTTTTTTCACGTGAATTTAAATATTATTGGTTTTTAAAATTTGATTATTTTTAATATTTAACTAATTAATATTGCATATGAATTGTAGATGTAGATGAAAGTGAAGATGTTACGATAACCTTGTTACAAGCGGATTCATATATGTTTGATGAAAATGACGTGTCGTATATCCCATAAGTGTCATGGACGTTCTCTTGAATAGTTTGTTTTGTGTTTTGACTTTTAGTGAATGAAGTATAGTCTTGTCTTTTACCTTTTTAGTGTTTATATACAAAAATGTTAAGTTTTGCAAAAATTTCCTATAAAATATTTTTTAACGTTTAAATATTTATCTTTTTTTTAGGTTATAACTTAAAGAAAAAATATAAAATTATATTTTAAAAAATTATGGGCCGGCTCATGGGACCCGCGACCTACATAGGACTGGGGTGGGCTAACCATTATAAGGCCCATCAAAATGGTGGTCTAGCCCAGCCCGTCAATTGATAAAGCCCACGTGGGCTGAGGTGGGCTAACCCGACCCTTCCCATATTGACACTCTATCATTGTATTCATTTAATCAAGGATAGAGAATGCTATTTGGGATCACAATTTATAATTAATTCTTTTAAAAACTTATATAAAATTAAATAATAAACTATACTTTTTCAAGTGGCTCCCATTAACATGAAAAAACTACGTGCTATAATACTTATTTTAACATTCACACGATGTCAAAAATAGACATCAAAATTGAAAAACTGGTTTCAATGATATTATCTCCACATTATAATTGAGTATCACAAAAGAATATTGATACGCTCAAATTACACCTTAAAATAGTGTAAAGCGGTCGATGTCAAATATAATAACCCAACTAGGTTGGGGTCAAATCCTACAGGGAATATGCGTGAAAAGTTTACTTGAATAGTGTGAAGCTTAACTTAAATCGTGATTCTATTCCGTTAGCGTAACAAGAGTATTGTAATTGAGTGAAGTAGTAACAAATATGATTATATAATATTGTAATTAATTTGATTAACTAAACCAAGGTTATGTTCCCTTCAATGAAATGTAATGCTATCAGTGTTAATATGATATATTTCTAATGAAAAGTCCTTTTGATATGCAAATGATTTCTAAATGACCACCCAATATTTTCCAATAGTTGGGTAGTATTTTCTCTTTATAATTTTTCCAAATATAAAAGAGTTACAATTAAGAATAATCAATTTGTGCCAAATAAAACTCACGTATTCCTAAGCGATTCTATTAAACAAGGTTTAACGCCTTGAGTTTTTGATATTTACTTCTACCAAACCCTAACCCACTTTTCCAAGTAAAGAAAGAGTATAATGACACTTGTTAATGTTTGCAACCACCAACAATAAATGAAGAATGAAAAATAAATATATCAACCAACCATTATATATATATTCAACGGTAAACACCCATTAACATTACACCCATTTAGGGTCCACACCCTTAGTATTTAAAACTAGCTACACATGCTAAAATACAAAAAGATGAGAATATTTAATATCATAATTCTTACAAAAGTGCAAGATTCTTCACTCTCAAATTTCCAAAAGATGGGAATATTCAATGCTTGTATTGTAGCTCCCTTTTTAGATAAGATGCCCCCAAAAAACCCTAGTGGGCTAAAAGTGGGGGTCAATTTCGGACAAAAAAATACCCCTGCATACATGTTATGCGACCGCATATCTGTCGCATAACAGGTATGCGGTCTGCATCTTCTTCAGATCCATCACAGATTCTCAGATCCAGATTCCAGATGTTCGTCACATAGGGGTTATGCGGTTCGCATTGTTGATATGCGACCACATCTTACCATCGCATCTTTGGGCTCAGAAACTTCTACTGGAGGTTTGCGATCCATTATGCGGCCCACAGACTTGTTATGCGGTCGCATAATGCATTTTCTTTGCTTGAAATGGCCAAACAAACTGTTGTGGCTTGCGGTCTCCTTTAACATTCTGCGGTCCGCATGTGGGATTTGCGATCACATTGTTGTCCTCTTTTTGCTCTTTTGCTGCTTTTTGACTTCATTTTCATGTTTTTGGGTCCTCAAGCCTTATGCACTGCAAAACATCAAAACTTCATAAGAAATAAGGACAATTGCATTTAAAATGAGCTAAAATCTAAGCAACTGGTATTGAAATGTGCCGAAACTCTCCGGCATATCAACACCCCCAATTTAAACTCTTGCTTGTCCTCAAGCAACTAAAACAACACTATCATAATCTAGACTTCAACTAAACGACATGGAACAATAGTGATCGTGGACGGTTTTAATCGTCAGTTTTACAAGCATGTACTTTCGTTTATTTACCCTTCCTGAACAACCATTGTTATTTAAAAAGAAGCTAATCAACATGTGAACTTTGAGCCTCGACCAAATTGACAAAATGTTACTCTCAGCTAAGTGCACTTGCATTCGACTTCAAGAACTTAACTTCTGTTAAACCTCGCAGTTCATCTGCCCTCACAAGAAAGAAAGTCCCAAAATCACAATATTTACAATGACAACACAAGGGACAACTCCACAAAGACACTCACTCTCACAACGAATTTCAAGTGTTACTACATATCATGCCATAAGCTTTCCCTTATTTAATTCGCCGCCTATTTTAAGAATATTCGGTTGGAGATCCCGTAAGGACTTTTTAAGCTTGTAATATAGGTCTAGGAAGGGGTTGGATAAATATTTGGGATACAAGTGACTATACCCTCCTTGAACACTACTCACATTTGTATCTCTTCTTGCACTTTGTTTCTTTTCAAACCTCATATCCTTCTAGTTATCGACATAGAGCCACCTTGAATACCTTTCTACTTTTCTTCAAGATTCCACATCTATATACCCTTTTTTTTTTGTATCACTATATACATATTTGTTTCTTTTTTTTTTTTTTTTTGTATTTTTATTGTGGAGCTTGAATAATTTCACATGAACACTTTGAGGTCTATGGCCCTACACCCAATATACAACCTTACCAATCTCCAACTTGACACCACACCCCAAACTTAGGCTTTTAGCCTCATTCTCAATTTTCAAGGAGGGACGAGTTTAAAAGAGGGAATTATTTTCAAAAGGGGAAAGGTTTGTAATGAGGTGGCCAAAGAAAAGGTTAAAGGCTCAAATGTGGTGACTAGTGATAACATCTATGCAATGGTTGTCTTGAAAGGCTAAATGGGTTTTCAAATAATACAAAGAATGTCTAAGGTCATCTCTCCAACCAAACGTAATTATCATTAGCATTGAAAGACCAATCCGGCAAGTTCTAGATTACAGAAGTAAACAGAAGAATTATTTACACAAACACTAACACACATGGCACATGAACTGACTGACTCAACATAGTTTTAGCCCTCGAGTGAACACTTGGCAACTTAAATCTTTCATCATATAATATGTACGATTCTGAGTAAACATAAAGTCACAGAGCGGGCCTCAAGTTCACAAAAATGATTAACCATAAAATATAATTTTTTATATATCAACGGAAGGGTACAATTTATTTACAGACATACATGCTTGAAACTATACAATCACACCAAACCGGTAAAAATGTTTCATACTACTGCCATGGTTCTACTATTACACCCTTGGAAAAGAACCCGGCAAATAAAAACCAAGGGGAATTCATTACTAGCTACTAAGGAAGTTATGCATACAACTATATATATATTTTTGCTTTTTCTTAGATACAACTATGTACACAAGGATCACAACAATAGCTATCCCACCCCCAACTGAAAAGCATGCATTGTCCCCAATGCATAAGAAATCTAAAATAGAGTTTAGGGGCTCCCTGGGGCGCACTAAGCGCTATGGGAGTCTAACGCATGCTGAACGATAGTGGGGTCACCCTATGATACTGAAGATGGGGCTGATGAGATCTCAGCTTGAGGAGTGACCTCCACGGATGAAGGAGGAGTCTCCAACTGCCCTGATGATGGAGCTAGGGCCTGTGAGCTACTAGCCTCGCCCGATGATGGCTGAGTGGTCGATGGCTGGGATTTGGCGACCATGTTTGCTAGCGAGTGTGAAATTGCCCTCTACACATCTGTTTCTTCTTCCTCTTGTGCAGCTGTAGTCACGGCAACTTGCTTACCTTTATCCTGAGGACAGTCCTCCTCCTCTGACAGTGCCTCCTCATCTGTCTCCTCGTCATCTATCTCCCCTTCCTCGAACTCTGCAGTGTGTCCGAAATCTGCCCCAGAAGGGATGTCAATGGGTGCAAGAGGAGCTGGAGTCTCAGAAGTCCTGACATTCTGTGGCTCGGGAGCTATCATCAACGTGGTGAAATCAAAATCGAGCCCAGCAATGGACGTGATAGCTCCTTGCTCTCCTTCCTTTGGCGTGAAGGAAGATAGATCAAACTCTAGGTTTTGCATCTTGTGGAGCTCACCCTTCAGTGCATCGACATCTGTACGGAGCTTAGGCAGGCCTCCAACCTCGCTCCGCTCACCTTTTTCCAGCCGCACCTCAATCTGCTTCAAACGATCCTCATAAGATTGATGTTGCTGTTGAAGTGCCATCAATGAGGATTGGAAGGGAACCAATGCCTGCCTAATAATGGTCGGAGATCCTTCATCAGCCGGCCCACCTTAGCATTTGTAAGCTGAGCTAAGAGACCCAGCTTAGAAAGAGCTGGCAGTGCGACCGGAGGTTGTGCAATGGTGGCCTGTGGAGTGAGATGTGGAGTGGATATGGATGCCACTGTGGTATGAGGAGAGGCAGGTATCTGGGGCTCTGAAATATATGTGTTAGCTGAAATGGGGATCTGAATCTCTGTAGGAACATAAGCTTTCTTTGGCACTGCGTCACTAATGCGCATGATGTCAATACCCTTCATCTCTTTCACCGACTTGTCATGGTGTGGCAATGGACATATTTCCACAGCATTACAGAGAGCTGCGATCAAGCACGGGAATGGAAGTGACGTGGCCGTCTGGTTAGCCCTGACCCCCAACTCTCGGAAGATAATCTTGCCCACATCAATCTTGATACCAGTCATAGTGCATGTAATGAGAATTGCTTTCTCAATGTTTATATCAGTTTCATTCCTGGACGGATCAGGCGGGAAGTGAAAAAGCTGAGCCAGTACCAACCCTCCCGTGTGAGATCTTCTTTGTAAATTTTATGGGCAGGGTCAATCCAGGTTGGGGGTCCCCTTTTCTATCACCGGGGCTATCCAAGCACGCTCACTGTCCTTGTTGTCTATTTTGGCATCATACTCAGTTGTGCCCGGTCTCCAGTTCTCAAAGTACAAATCATTTATGGTGCCCTTGTCACATAGCACATGTTTCCCTCAAACCAGGACTGTTTCACTGAAGACTTTGTTCCGCTTGTGTTCAGCTGTCTTGGAGGCCCCATAGGATGCGTAAAATTCTTGCACAAGTGTTTC
Source organism: Nicotiana undulata (assembly GCA_005239495.1). Taxonomy (NCBI): domain Eukaryota; kingdom Viridiplantae; phylum Streptophyta; class Magnoliopsida; order Solanales; family Solanaceae; genus Nicotiana; species Nicotiana undulata. Next base: position 23,799 of record MDKH01240641.1, on the reverse strand, counting down.
ATTATACTCCTCAGGGACCTCTGTGAAGCATTCCCAGTTTCTCTCCTTAATATTCTCCAGGATATGGGGATAGTGCTCCTTCAACCCGTTCAGGCTCAGTTGCTTTTCTTCATGGATCTTTCGCTTTTTAAGCCCTTATTTGTACAGACTCATGAATCCCGTGATCCCAAAATGGAGTTGTAAGTCCTCCCCTTTTTTTCTTCTTTCCTCATCTTGTAAGTCTACTGACGGTAATGTCTCCTCCTCATCAGACTGGGAGGGTTGTTCAGCAGCAGAGCGGGATGTTTCCCGTCGTGGACGCTTGGCCTGTTGTGCATGTTGGCCGGTGGAAGCCCTTTTTTGTCCACGAGCGGATGGGGGAGCGTGTTGCAATAGATTTCTTGGGTTCCATTTCTACAAAGAAACTGTATGTGAGCGACATAGCAAACATAAGAGAGAAATTTTGCAAGAGAATCAGAAAATGCGATGGGTTATGCGGTCTCATAACCACTATGCGAACCGCAAACCCGTCAAAAAATTGTATGTACGCAGAAGGAAGCCAGTTATGCGATGGGTTATGCGATCGCATACCCACTATGTGGTTCGCATATTTGTCTCAAAACTGTGTACTCATAATGGTCAAAACACTATGCGATCGCAAAACCCACCGCAGAGACGGGTTTGCGATTGCAAACTTGTCACAAACTTGCTTTGAAAATAGGCCCTCAACTGCTCAGGTTTGCGATGGCTCTACGATCCGCATAACACTTATGCGATCGCAAAAGCCTTCGCATTGTATAATTATACCAGGATGCCTAGGTTTTCCTTTGCGGCAACTTTGCGGACCGCAAATCACTTATGCAGACCGCAAAAAGTCATCTTCCCCACATTTTACCTCTACATTTAACAATGATGTTACCTAATTCACTACCCAACAAGCTCGTGTTCAATTAAACATGCAAGACGCCACATTACGAGCAGATGACACACAAAGACACCAAGGAACGAATAAAACGAAGGCAACATAAATAAAAATAAAAATTAAAAATAACAGAAAAGGAAGAGAGGAGGGAACACATACCAGATGAAGACAAGTAGAAGACATGATCTTTTGGATTAAAACCACACTTGGTTTCGATCGATTGATTCGTGTTAAAATGCCCAACTCTGGATTAGAAGTTCCCTTTTTTTGTTTCTTTTAGTGTAATGTGTGTGAATGTGAGTGCTGGTGTGCAAGTGACAGGGTTTATGCGAAGAGGGTTAGGGTTTATACCTGGTGGAAATGCGGCGGTCAAGTGACCACATAACACATTATGCGACCGCATAAGTGTTATGCGGTGGTTTTAGGTCGGTCTCTTACCTCCATGATGCGATGCACGTTTGCGGTGGCATAAGTGATTTGCGGTCCGCAAAGTGCACACCCTCACCGCATTTTTGCAAGCAAAATATTCCCAACAAACTGTCCAGGTTTGCGATCACTATGCAGTCCGCATAGTCAATATGCGACCTCATAGTCAATATGCGACCGCATAGTTGTAGCAAACTTCCTTGAGTGATTTTTCTTCTATTTCTTTAGCATTTTCACCCTGTTTTATGACCTTTTGGACTACCTGCACTCTAACACACACGTCAACTTGCTCAGTTTAATCTACCTAACAAAAATAAAAATTAAAGACCAAAAAGAATGTTACCACACATGGGTTGCCTCCCATGAAGCGCTTGATTTAACGTCGCGGCACGACGAAGTTCGCCTCTTTTTGGGCTAACTCATTGGTCGGGTATGGACCATCTTTGAGAGCCAACTGTTCTACCAAGTGTTTTTCTCCATCTGTGTCCAGTAGTTCTTAACTCACTGGCCATTCATTTTGAAAGTTTGGAGTCCATCCTCCAACTCTAATTCCACAGCTCCAAAAGGGGAAACATTTATCACTTTGAACGGACTGGATCACTTCGATTTGAGTTTGCTCGAAAACAACTTGAGTCTTGAATTGAAAAGCAAAACCAAGTCACCCGACTTGAACTCCCTCTTCAAGATCTTCTTGTCATGGACGAACTTCATTCTTTCCTTGTACACAACTGCACTCTCATAGGCATGGAAATGGAATTCTTCCATTTCATTGAGTTGTGTCAATATCATATTTGCAGCTTCGGCCTAGTCCAGGTTCAACCTCTTCAAAGCCCACGTGGCTTTGTGTTCCAGCTCTATGGGTATATGACATGCCTTGCCAAAGACTAACCGGTATGGAGAAGTGCCAATAGGGGTCTTGAACGCTGTGCGATATGCCCACAAGCATCATCTAGCTTTCTTGACTAGTCGGTCCTGTTTGCATTGACAGTTTTTGATAGAATATTCTTTATCTCCCGGTTGGAAACTTCAACTTGGCCACTTGAATGAGGATGATAAGGTGTGGCCACCTTATGCTTTATGCTATATTTCTCTAGTAGCCCAGTGAAAGCCTTGTTACAGAAATGAGATCCATCATCGCTAAAAATGGATCTAGGAGTACCAAACCGTGTGAATATGTTTTTCTTTAAAATTGTGGTCACACTCCTTGCCTAATTGTTTGGCAAGGAGATTTCCTCAACCCACTTGGACAAATAGTCCACTGCCAGTAAGATGTATTTCATACCATACGAGCTCACAAAGGGACCCATAAAATCGATAACCCACACGTCGAAGATTTCGACCTCCATCACAAAGTTCATCGACATCTCATGCCTCTCATAGATTGACCCTTGCCTTTGACATTGGTCACAAGCCTTGACCATTTGATTGGCATCATGGTAGATTGACGACCAATAATAGCCACATTCAAGTACCTTCGTTGCCGTTCGATTTCCCCCATGATGACCTTCAACTGGCGAGTTATGGAACGACTTGAGAATTGGCATAATCTCCTCTTATGGAACACACCGCCGAGTGATGTTATCAGCACAAATGCGGAACAAAAAGGGCTCTTCCCAGTAGTATTGCCGACGCTCCCTCAAAAATATTTTCTTCTGATAAGCCTCAAATCCATCGGGAACGAGGTCTCTAACCAAGTAGTTAGAAATATCGGCATACCAAGGGGTGGATGAATGAGACAATGCCAGTATGTGCTCATCAGGAAAGGCATAATTGATCTCAAGATTCTCCTTCGGTCTTCCGTCTTCTTCGAGCCTAGACTAATGATCCGCCACTTGATTTTCTGTGCCTTTGCGATCCTTGACCTCAAAGTCAAATTCTTGAGATAAGAGGACCCATTGGATTAATCTTGGTTTGGAATATTTCTTCGCCATGAGATAGCGAGGAGTAGCATGATCAGTGTAGACCACCACCTTGGACCCCAACAAATAGGCTCGAAACTTTTCAAAGGCATAGACAATGGAAAGAAGTTGTTGCTTAGTCACCGTATAATTCATTTGAGCACCATTAAGCGTCTTGCTTGCATAATAGATAGGATGAAGAACTTGTTATGCCTTTTTGCCAAGCACTGCTCCTATAGATATACCACTGGTGCACACATGATTTCAAATGGAAGAGACCAATCTGGTGTGACAATAATGGGTGACGTTGTGAGCTTCTCTTTCAATTCCTCAAATGATTTAAGGCATTTTTCATCAAACACAAATTTGGAGTCTTTTTCAAGGAGCTTGCACATGGGATTTGCAATTTTTGAGAAGTCCTCGATAAAGCACCGATGGAATCCGGCATGCCCCAAAAAGCTTCGGACACCTTTTACCGAAGTTGGTGGAGGAAGTTTGGAGATGATTTCAATTTTTGCTCGGTCAACCTCTACGCCATGTTTACAAATTTTGTGGCCCAAGACAATGCCTTCATTCACCATGAAGTGGCATTTCTCCCAATTTAGCACAAGGTTGGTTTCCTCACATATTTTGAGCACTTGTCTAAGATTGTCAAGACAATGCTCAAAAGAGTCACCTACCACCGAGAAGTCGTCCATGAACACCTCTAAGAAATCCTCCACCGTGTCTGAGAAGATGGACACCATGCACTTTTGGAATGTATCCGGAGCGTTGCATAAACCAAACGACATCCGACTAAAAGCAAAACTCCCATATGGGCATGTGAACGTTGTCTTTTCTTGGTCCTCCAATGCTATGTTGATTTGGTTGTAGCCAAAATATCCATCAAGGAAGCAATAAAATGACCTTCCCGCTAGCCGATCAAACATTTGACCAATAAAAGGCATAGGGAAATGGTCTTTGCATGTGGCACTGTTAAGCTTCCGGTAGTCCATACACACTCTCCACCCGAAAACCGTCCTTGTTGGTATGAGCTCGTTCTTCTCATTGTGGATCACTGTCATGCCTCTCTTCTTCGGCACACATTGCACAGAGATCACCCAAGAACTATCCGCGATGGGCTAGACCACCCTGACATCCAACCACTTGATTATCTCCTTCTTGACCACCTCTTGCATCGATGGGTTCAATCTCCTTTGGTGTTCAACACTAGGCTTGCTTCCTTCCTCGAACTAAATTTTGTGCTCACAAATTCCGGCGGGAATTCCTCGGATGTCCACTATTGTCCATCCAATTGCTTGTCGATGTTCTCGCAAGACATTCAATAATTTACCTACATGCACATCATCCAACAAAGAAGAAACAATTACGGGTAAAGTATCAGTGGAGCCAAGAAATTTATACCTCAAATGTGATGGAGCTGGCTTGAGCTCAAGTTGTGGAAGCTCAATTATGGAAGGCTTTGCGGGAGGAGTGGCTCTATTATCTAAGTCAAGAGAGAGCTTCTTAGGTGCATAAGTGTAGGACCCACGTCCTTCTAATGCATTCACGGCTTCCACATACCCCTCCATGTCCTCGCCATCAAAATTTATCAATATTGTCGCCAAGGCCTCACCGAGGCACTCTTCTTCCATCTTCATGACACTTGCATCCTCCACCTCATCAATGACATCAATGACCGAGATCCCTTCATATGCATTCGGCAACTTCATACCCTTACTAGCTTGGAAGGTGACTTCTTCATCATTAACTCAGAACTTGATTTCATTCTGTTCCGAGTCCATCAAAGCTCTTCCCGTGGCAAGGAATGGACTCCCCAATATTATAGGAATTTCCTTGTCAATCGCACAATCAAGGATTACAAAGTCGGCCGGGAGAAGGAACTTCCCCACTTTAACTAGGACATCATCAACAATACCCACGGGTCTCTTGATTGAACGGTCGGCCATTTGCAATATCATACTTGTAGGTCCTGGCAAACCCAATCCTGCTTGCTTGTAAATAGAAAGAGGCATCAATTTGATGCTATCCCCATTGTCACAAAGTGCACTTGCAAAATCTCTCAAACCGATAGCACATGGGATGGTGAATGCTCCCGGGTCTTCCTTATTCTCAACGGTTGTTGTAGCAATAATAGAGCTAACCCGGTGAGTCATACTCACCACTTTATTTTTGGTAGATCTCTTCTTGGTCATCAAGTCCTTTAAGTACTTGGAAAATCCCGGCATCTCTGGGAAGGCCTCCAAGATTGGAATGTTCACCGATAATTGATTTAAAATATCATAAAACTTCTCGAACTTTCTATCCTCTACCCTTCTAGCAAGCCTTTGAGGGAATGAAGGAGTAGGTCGAGGAATTGGTGGAGGAGCTTTTGGGGTCTCCTTCACCTTTTCCTTTACCTCTTCATGCCTTGCTTTTTGGACTTTCACCTCTTGGGAGGGATTCTCACTTTCAACAACAACCAGCACTTCAACCCGTGCCTTAACATCTTTCTCAAGATCATCTACTTCAACTACTTGTTCATTTTCATCTTGAAGTACTTTCCCGCTTCTCGTAGTAATAGCCATTCAATGAGAAGGTGGACCGCTCACATTCCCCTTGGGGTTGAAAATTGTATCATTTGGAAGGGTACTTTTGAGCTTTGGATTCTGTTCTCTTGACAAGTCTCACATTTGCATTTCAAGCTTTTGTATAGAGGCGGTATGTGACCCCACTATTTCAGACATGTTTTTTATTGTAGCGTCGCCTCTCTCTTGATTTTGCAAGATCTTTTCAAGCATTCCTTCCAACTTGGATTCATTTGAAGGACTCTCCTTGTAGTGAGAAGAGTTAGAATATTGCCCCTTCGGTGGAACATAAGGGTTGGAACTCCAGTTGGCATAATTGTTATTGTTATTGTTCCAATTTCCTTGACTCGACCCACCTTGATCATTGCGCCAATTTCGTCGGACTTGCCCTTGTGGGTTTGGCCTCCATTGATTTTGTTGGCGATACCCACCTTGATAATTATGAACATAGTTGGCTTCTTCGAACTCTTGATTTCCCGTTGGTTGCATGTATTCCACAACATTTACCTTCTTTGTCTGACTTTCCATGAATATCTTGGTTAGCACATCAATATTTGTGGCAAGCCCAGCAATCAATTGGTATCTCTCTTGGTTTTCTTTGATCATGTTGGTTAGAGAGGGAGTACCATAAGATATTCCACCACTGGCATCTTCAGAGTGCCATGCTTGATTGTGTTTGGCCATTTTGTCTAGAATCTGTGTAATTTTGGGAAATGATTTGTCCATGAAAGATCTATGTGCTGCATTTTTGGCTATGGACTGGGACAATGGATCTAAACCCATGTAAAATTTCTCCATCAAAATAGTATCTGGAAAACCATGGTCCGGTGACCTCACCAAGTACAACTTGAATCGGTCCCACGGTTCATGTAAGTGTTCTCCTAGTAGTTGTTTGAAGAAGAAGATTTTATCTCTAAGCTCGGACTTCTTGATCTGTGGGAACCACTTGGACAAGAAGGCACAAACAAGTTCGGGCCAAGAAGTGATAGATTGAGGAGGTGGATTTTGAATCCACTTTCTCGCCTCTCCAGTCAATGAGTATTTGAACACCCACAATCTCAGGGCATCATTTGTTACATTGTTCTGTTTATGCATGGTGCACACACCCAAGAAATTCCTACGGTGTTGCGTTGGATCATCATCTGTTGAGTTCCTTAATAATCCGTCTGCCTTAAGTATTAGGATGAACCCGTTCTCTACTTTGAATGTAGCAGCTTCAACCCGTGGAGGGAGAATAGCATTGGTGTTATCAATGTATTCCTCAGTGTCCGCAAAGGGATTCTCCTCTTCATCATAATCAGAAATTCTTACCTAGCACGCCAAGCAAAGTGTGATGGAATAGAAAAGATGTAAAGTAAAGTGCACACTAGTTAGTAATTTCAAAACCGTATTCCCCGACAACGGCGCCAAAATTTGATACGCTCAAATTACACCTTAAAATAGTGTAAAGCGGTCGATGTCAAATATAATAACCCAACTAGGTTGGGGTCGAATCCCACAGGGAATAGGCGTGAAAAGTTTACTTGAATAGTGTGAAGCTTAACTTAAATCGTGATTCTATTCCGTTAGCGTAACAAGAGTATTGTAATTGAGTGAAGTAGTAACAAATATGATTATATAAGATTGTAATTAATTTGATTAACTAAACCAATGTTGTGTCCGCTTCAATGAAATGTAATGCTATCGATGTTAATATGATATATTTCTAATGAAAAGTCCTTTTGATATGCAAATGATTTCTAAATGACCACCCAATATTTTTCAATAGTTGGGTAGTATTTTCTCTTTATAATTTTTCCAAATATAAAAGAGTTACAATTAAGAATAATCAATTTGTTTCAAATACCCACTTATTCCTAAGCGATTCTATTAAACATGGTTTAACGCCTTGAGTTTTGTTATTTACTTGTACCAAACCCTAACCCACTTTTCCAAGTAAAGAAAGAATATAATGACACTTGTTAATGTTTGCAACCACCAATAATAAATGAAGAATGAGAAATAAATACATATCAACCAACCATTATATATATATTCAATGGTAAACACCCATTAACATTACACCCATTTAGGGTCCACAACCTTAGTACTTAAAACTAGCTACACATGCTAAAATACAAAAAGATGAGAATATTTAACGTCATAATGCTTACAAAAGTTCAAGATTTTTCACTCTCAAACTTCCAAAAGATGGGAATATTCAATGCTTGTATTGTAGCTCCTTTTTTAGACAAGATGCCCCACAAAACCCTAATAAATCTATTTATAGAGGGCTAAAAGTCGGGGCCAATTTTCGAACAAAAATACCCCTGCAAACATGTTATGCGATCGCATATCTGTCGCATAACAGGTATGCGGTCCGCATCTTCTTTAGATCCATCACAGATTCTCAGATCCAGATTCCAGATGTTCGTCTCATAGGGGTTATGCGGTTCACATTGTTGATATGCGACCGCATCTTGCCATCGCATCTTTGGGCTCAACAACTTCTACTGGAGGTTTGCGATCCATTATGAGGCATGCAGACTTGTTATGTGGTCGCATAATGGACCGCATTTTCTTCGCTTGAAACGGCCAAACAAACTGTTATGGTTTGCGGTCTCCTTGAATATTCTGCGGTCCGCATGTGGGAATTGCGATCGCATTGTTGTCCTCTTTTTGCTCTTTTACGGCGTTTTGACTTCATTTTCATGTTTTTGGGTCCTCAAGCCTTATGCACTGCAAAACATCAAAACTTCATAAGAATTAAGGACAATTGCATTTAAAACGAGCTAAAATCTAAGCAATTGGTATTAAAATGTGCCGAAATTCTCCGGCACATAAAATATATTAAAGTTACATGTGTCATATATATTAGTGTATTTTCTAGAATAAAAAGCATACTAATCTATCTGTAAACTAATCTTGAATACATCCAAATTAGTGTTGCAAGTATTTCAACAAGTGAAAATGATCAACTACTTGTTGAAATTTTAAATGAATAACATAATTCTTGACAACATGATAAAGATGAAAAAAATTATGATTTTACTTTATATCTTATATACAACAAAATCAAGATTTTTTTTTGGTACAGTAGGCAAAGAGAACTTCCAAGAGGATTTGCATCCGTGATGAGACAATTTACTACACATAACAAAGAGGACTAAAAAGCACTAAACAAATATTAACATGATATAAACTGGATTATTCTAATATATTAGTTCAATTAAGATTTTATCATCACGTTTAAAATGATATTTTGGTGATAAAATGATAAACATTTGAATAAAAATCTATATAAATTATACGAATTTTTTTTCTCAATTAAGGAAATAAAAGAATTTTTTTCATTTTTCTATAGATTGTCACATGTTAATTTTCGTAATGAAACTATATAAAAATCAATAGATAATATTTAAGACAATTTATTGATAGTTGAATATTTATCATGGAAGAATAATGTTCAAACCATATAGCTTAAATTTTCATATTAATTAAGCATATAAAATATAGCCTTACAAATATCGTCACTTAAATTAACTTTTGAGGTTTAACAGATCATAATTTTAAATTAAAATATTTTTAGGATGAAATCGCCTTCAAACAATGTGGATAGATGAAAACTTTTTAATTTTTAATTTTAATTGCCTTAAAAGAGTGTGTGTAATTATAAAAATCTTGTAAATATTTCTCAATACTTCTTTCGATTGTTCTATTAGTTACTTTCATTAAAACAACATTAATAATTTTATCAAATGAGAAAAAAGACGTTTGAAATGAGTGTTTGCGTGTACTCCCTACAGAAATGCTTATCAACATTGGCATAGTACATTTAGAAGAGTCGTGGCTCGGGGAAACGTAGGGTCCACGTGTATATCAATGAGAACACCATTTGCATATGAGGAATGCAAACAACACAGGAGCTTTCATTAAATGACAAATATACCCTTGGTCGTCTCAACTCTTCTCTCTTCTATATAATAGAAAATAAAAATATATAGTTATAATACATGTCTATTTTTATTAGAGTGATTGTTATTTATAATATCTAAGTATCTTTATAAGTAAAAAATGTCTAATTGATTTTTTACTTGGAATGTCTCCTAATTTTTTTTAACGGAAACACAAACAGACACAAATGAAATACATTAGTATTGTCAGTCAAAATTAAAATCGCTTATAGGGGTAGTTATCCCAGATTATCTCTTCGCTTGAAGAAAAATCTTAATCTTGCTGATATCTACCTACAAATTACGTTTTCTTAATTTCCTGTACTGTTGAATGCTTTTTCCTCCAAATACTTGGTTTGACTCTTTTATATAGAATTATTTATCGTTTTATTTGTTTTTTTGATTTAGGGAGCATCATAAGAAGATAATAATTCAAATGATTTCACATGAGTAAGACAAAGTTACTGTATTGACCTTAATATTTTGTAGATATGCTCTCACTCTATATTACTTTTCTTTACACTACCTATGTTTTTTGTAACAACTTATTTATTTTCAACAACAAAAAAAATATTGATCAGCAAAATGAGTTCATAAATTGCTCTAAATGAACAATTTCTAAATTTTTACCCCCAAAAGAAAACAATTCCAATATTTACAATACAAAATTGTGGGCATTCATAGTAATGTTAGGATTATCTTAGTTAACTTCAAACTTCTAAGTATTATAAAATATTGTATAGAAGGTATTATAGTTATATTACATAATTTTTTTATAACACTGACATCACCATAATGCAAGTTGATGGCATCTCATGTCTCTAACATCCTTAGGGAAATATTCAGTATAAAATTTTATAGTACTAGTATTAATTAATGAGATACAATATAATGTCCAACACACGTTTAGAAATACTAATTGTATAAAAAAGGTCAAAGGATAAAATATGATTATTTAATAATAAAGAAGGGCAAGGTGAGAGAAAAAATAAGTAGTCACGTACAATAAAATTTAAGTAACAATAAAAATTATATTTAAAATAACAAAACGATTGCAGAAACGACAAAATACCACTAAAAGAAAACCAAAATGGAACTTCTTAAGATTTCTCATTAATATCCAAGATCAATTACGTTCAGATATCAGACAAGGTAGATAGTCACATTAGCAGGAAAACCAATGAGAGAATCCCAAAGACATTAATGGAACTAACAAAACAAATGATAGTTTTTTCCTATGAGGGTAGTGCCAAGGCAAGCTTACAAGCACCTCAACCTTTCTGTCGGATAATTCTGTGTACCAAAGCTTAGACAGATAAAAGAAATTACGTAGTAAATTTTGGAGTAGGAACGATCCACGACACTAATGGTATTGTGCGGTACTCATCATCATGAACTTGCTTGTTCAAAGAAAAAAGGGTGTTGAAGGTGCCATCTTGAAGGTGAATGATGTCCACATAAGAAATCCAAGGCTTAGGCTCCGAATAGAACTGATGATTCATATAGAATATAGAATTCGATTTGCATCCTGAAAACTTGGAAGCCAAAACAGAAATTGAACTATGCTGAGACAAGAACAAGGCTTCATCTCCCAAGTTGTCCAACTCGACAAATATGGATTCTTGGGTCGTTGGGCTTGAAACCAACTTCCAAATCTTAACACTTGATGGCTTAGTACGTGGACGAAGTATTTCAACCCTTAGCAGCTCGTTAGTTGCGGTCTTTACGAGAAAAAATTCTTTGAAATCACTATTTGAAAAATAACTTAATCGTGGTGTAATCTCCTTCGATTTCAAAGTAGTGTTGTCTATAGAGAAAACCCTACCATCATAGGTACTGTCAATGTAGTATCTCTCGTCATAGTATATCATATCACCCTTATGGTATCCCGAGGGAATTCCATGAACGGGAATCCAGGTTTTTATGCCAGGTTTTAGGATAACCATGTTATACACCATATAGCACAAGGACATAGCCGCGACCTCATAATCATATGGATTGGTTAAAGGATTCTTGGACAGAATAACTTTATCGGCATCAAATTCAAGAGGAGGAAGATTGATTGTCTCGTGTGTAAAAGGATTGAAAAGAACTAAACTATCGGACCTTGAAAAGCCAACCAACCATGAGAAGAACCAACACATTCGTGAGACCAATACTTTAATGGTATTTCAAAGTCCAAAACTATTTTACGTTTGGTCACACTATATAAGCTTGTGTTAAAGGCCGACATGTGCCTGTCTGGACCTTTAAAGATCATTAACAGAGGAAGTTCTGCAATGGAATTTGATTCGGCACGTCGTTTTAGGATGTCATAATTGTTGGATAAGAAGAACTGCCATGATTTGCACACAGCTCCAAAGCATAAGCAATCAGAGAAGGAAGGCAACTTTTGAAAAATCAAGTCGAGTACCAAATCCGAAAGCCCTGTCCAATCTCTTAATCTTAACTTGATATCCATTCGTATTTTCAAAAGATGTTGGTGGATTAAAGAGGAAGGACTTGTGTTTACGGAGGAGAAGGAAATTGACGTAGGGGATCACAATTGTTCCTTTATTTTAAAATTTCCCTTTTTCCTTTCTTGTTTCTGTTGCCGTATATAGGGCCAAAATAGGGCAGGGAATCCAATATTCTTGAAATAGGAGATTCTCCAATTCCTGCTGGGAATAAAATTCTTCGAAAATTGGACTCCAGTTCTTTTACTATATTAAACAACGCCATGCAATATTGTCAATTATGGCATGAGATTTTATTCTGCTGCTAAAACATATTCAATTATTTTCCTTTTCCCTGACATTAATTTAAAGAAAATATTATACTAGTAACTTAATATACAACAAGAAAAAGGATTTAAGTTATATGCATTGTCTTTCTTTACTATTGATATGGTGCTTACTTGAGCCGAGAGTCTTATCGGAAATAGACTCTCTACTTGAACAAAGGGTGTGTAAGGTCTACTTGCACACTACTCTCCTCAGACCTCCCACCTGTCTATATTTAGAGGCTTGACCTCATTTTTCACAGAACGAAAATATGAAATTTTCTCCTCTTTTTTACATTGTTGCATTATGTATCCGAATAAATTAAGTGTCAAGTGTGATTTGCTCCGTTTGTTGAGTTTGCTGAAGTTCTGTAATTTCGATTGTCAATACTACAGAATAGTTTTTCCGGTTCTATCCTAGAACGAAGTAATCCATAACCTTGGACAATAGTGAGAGGATTAAATTCCTTAGGGACACACAAGCAATTTGTGGGCTCGAAATTATTTTCTGTTCTGTTTATTGAACTAACGTTTTTCCTTCTCTGATCTTCTGATTTTGAACACAAATTACCAACAAGCTTAAGAAATTTAAAATATTTTTCTGTGTCCATCTTTTATTCTGGATGACTTGACTTCAAAAGACCTCTTTTGCCTAAAGTATACATCTGTTGGCTTACCTTACAACGTGAGGCAAGCGATGTATCGCTTCGATGAAAATAAAGAAAAGAAAACTGTGACAGCAATGCCCAGTTTTGCAACGAGACACCTTTGTTATCATCAAAGATGATGCAGCGAACAACCAATACATTGTACAGTTTGATATGTCTAAAACATGCAGATGTCATTCAAGGATGGCCATCATTTTGTCTTTAATGATGGAGGCATCACCAAAGAACGCCGGGATTCTTTGTTTTAGTCTTTTAACTAATTATGGAAATTAATTAGTAGTCGGAAATAGAAAAGGAATGGTAATGGCATCACGTATTGGGTTTTGTGTGGGAATAACTGTTGGTGTGAGGTTTTCTAATTTGGTGAAGAATGGTGGTGATTTAGAGAGAAACATAAATGAAGAAGATGATGAAATGAAGAAGAAGAAGAAGAGCAGAGAAATTAAAGCTCACGTTTCAGACAAGGAAGCTAAGTGCTTTTGGTCTTTACAAAGAAAGAGTATATCTTGTGGACTAAATTAATCACCCCCTTTCATTATTGACTTGATGGATTAAATTATGAGTGTCCATGTGGCAGAACCTATGAAAACTCTAGATAGCTAAATTGTACACATGCGGACTTAGAATAATTTAGCTGTAAATATTATTCTTGTATTTATCTTCATAGGTAGTTTTTTTTCCCGTCCGTATTAACCTTGACACTGCTGAGTGTAGTCACCAGGTACCATGTTGGAGATAGTTGCTTTTAATGTCCATATGATTTGGTGTCTCATGGTGTTCAGCTGAAACTTCTTCTGTTTTTCATATCTGCATGCATTCCTTTGTTTTCAGAGTTCCCAACATATGATTGTGGGAGCTATCTGAAGAATTTGATTGTGCACTTTATTGTTGGCAGTTGTTTCCCACCATCTTTTGAAGGTAACAATAATAGGCTCTTGTTGATGTTTGATTCCAAATGCATTATGTTATTCCATATGAAGTTGACAGGTTCACTACTATTAAAAACATGTTGCACTGTTTCTACCTGCACAGGAGAGCAACAAGAACATCTGAAAATAATATTAGTACCAAATCTACAAATAACATCATCAAATGGGCAATCTGTTTTTGAAAATTCTCCAAGTTATAAAAGACAATTTGAAGGGGATAGAATTATGCCAGATTTTGTTATGAAAACATTCTTTCGTTTCTTGAATCTAATAGAATGTCATGCTGAGTTAGAAGAAAATCTCTCACATTGGAAGTAATCCAAACAGGGAAGTCATCCTTATTTGGGTCTCCTATTTCCAGGTGAGCAATATTATCAGTAATATGAGCAGGGAGAAGATCATTGAGTTTGCCAATATTCCATTCTCCATTATTCATGAAGTCTTTCACCTGTATTTTAGAAGATCTCCCACCACCTTGTAAAATATTGGCTAAAACACTTTTACATGTCAAGTTGTCCCACCAAAAACTACTATTACCTTTCTGAATTTCCCATCTAATGTTATTCTCTGCTTTATGATTTTGAGCATGTTTCTCCAAATATGTGAATCTGTTGGATTTAGCCTTTTGTTCACTAGATGAGCTCTTTTGCAATATTTACTCTTGAGAAAGTTGGCCTAGATGGAAGGATGAGTTCTGAATCTCCACCATCTTTTAATGCTAAGTGTATCTATGATATCCTCTATTTTTCTGACACTAGCCCCTCCCTCATCTTTAAGAAGACAAAGGTTATTCCATGAAGACCAATGGTATTTGTTCTTACCTTCGTTTGTACCCCAGAAAAAGTTTGTAAAGTGTTTCTCCATGAGCTTAGTAATTCCTTTAGGAGGGTTCATAGCAGATGGAATGTATGTGGGAGGGGATTGCAGGACATGTTTAATCAAAATCATTCTCCATCCATAGGACATCATATTGGCTTGCCATCCATTGAGTTTCTTGATAATTTTAGAGAGCATACCATCAAAGAGATTGCTAGTCTTCCTCCCAAAGTATATAGGTCATCCCAGATAAGAGAAAGGGAAAGACTTATCCATATAATCGATAGCATTTCTGATTCTATTGATTCTTGCTGCACAGGTGTGAGGGGTTGTAATAAAGAAGCTCTTGTCATTATTAACTTTCTGCCTAGAAGCCTTTTCATACCAATCAATAGCCTTTTTGATTAACTTGATAGTCATGTTATTTCCACCACAGAATATAACAATATAATCGGCATAGGCTAAATGATTGATCATTGGACCTCTCTGAAAGGAGTAAAGCCAATAAAATCATTTAGTTCATTAAGAGATCTAGATAGAACCTCAGCTCCAATAATAAACAAAGAAGGGGATAAAGGATCTCCTTGTTTGAGGCCCTGGTAGATGTGAAAAATCCAGTTCTAGCCCCATTGATAATGACAGAGTACCAGATACCTTGTAGAAGCCCCCAGATCATGTCAATCCAATTTTCAGAGAAACCAAATTTTCTCATGACTGCCATCAGAAAGGTCCGGGAGATTTTGTCATAAGCTTTTGCCATGTCGAGTTTAATTATAACATTGCTTCCTCTGTTCTTCTTGTTCACGCCTTGAGAAATCTTCCGAGCTAGAAAGATGTTTTCAGTGATCAATCTTCCTTTCACAAAGCCACTTTGATTCTATGATATAAGCTTCCCATGTATAGTATTCAGCTTTCTAGAAAGGATCTTGGAGATAATCTTGGCCGTAAAGTTACTCAAACTAATAGGTCTCAAATCCGAGAAACTACTAGGAGAGTCCACTTTAGGAATAAGAACTAAGCAAGTACGTGAGAAAAATTTAGTGATCCTCCTGCCATTGAAGATTTCTTTAACAAATTCAGTGATATCCTTATTAATGATATCGCAACAGGATTGAAAGAATTTTCCATTATATCCATCCGGCCCAGCTGCGCTATCAGGACTCATGTTGAAAACAACATCTCTAATCTCTTCAGTATAAGGAATGACAGTAAGGTTTTCAGTGTCATCATCAGTTACACATTGAGGAATTTAATTGATGATATTTTGATCATTGAAGTGGTGATTGATGTTAAAGAACTGTTGAAAATGGTGGATAGTTGCCTTGACAATGTTACCATCCCCCTCAATCCAGTGGCCTCTGCGGTATTTGATTTTAAGAATTTGAAGCCTTCTCCTTCTCTCTCTGATGGTGCTATGAAAGTATTTAGTGTTAGAATTTCCTTCTTCGAACCAGTTCACCCTAGCTTTCTGCCTGAGAATGTCATCCTGCATCCCCATCCATCTAATGTACTCAGCTTGACCTTTGTTCAGTTCGGTTCTGGTGATATCATTACTGTTCATAAGATCCTTTTATTCAAGGTCCTTCATTTTATTTTCCTAGTATTGAACTTGGTTGAAAACATTGTCAATGTCATCTTTAGACCATCGAGTCAGCCTTCTGCTCAGCATTTTAAGCTTTTGTTGAAGTCTACACAAAATATTCCCATTAACATGATTCCTCCAGACTTCTTCAACTACCTGCAAAAAAGTTGGTTGGTTAGTCCAAAAATTTAAAAACTTGAAGTATTTAGGCCCATGCTGGTTAGTGTCATTGTATTGAATTAGAATAAGTCTAGGGTCAGAGCTAATTCTAGCCAAGTGGTTGACAACATTGTTTTGAAAAATCTGGGACCATTCATCATTGATAAACACTCTATCCAATCTCTTCCATATTCTTCTTCTTGGCTCCCAATTGTTACACCATGTGTATTTTTGACCGACAAAAACTAAGTTCATCATACCACAATTATCTATGCAAGTACCGAACTCAAGACTTTTATTCATTTTGTGAGGTCTGCCACCTTTTTTCTCATCTGGATCTAGAATGACATTGAAATCACCCCCGATGCACCATGGACCATTCACCTGAAGATTGGTTAACTCTAAACTACTCCACAACTCTCTCCTTTATTTAGGAGTACATTTAGCATATTGTGATGACCCAGGGGGTCATTTTATGAATTTAGACCCAATTCTAGGCTTATTAGCCATAAAAAAGACTAATTTTAATTACCTCAATTTGCGTACGCAGTCCGGACGTGAAACCGGAAAGCTTTTATGTGAAAAATATGAAAAATAGTAATTTCAAGAGTTAAAATTTGGTTTTAGTTGACTTTGGTCAATATTTTTGGTAAACAAACCTGAATATGTGTTTCGACGATCCCCGGAGGTCCGCAGTAAAATATCGGTCTTGGGCGTATGCCCGGAATTGAATTCCGAGGTCCCTAGCCTTATAAAACAATTTTTGAAGAAAAATTGTCTGCTGGTTATTTCAAGAAATAAAGAAATAAAATAATATGTGAAATTGATGATATCGGGCCTGTATTTTGGTTTCGAAGCTCAGAACAAGTTTGTTATGATATTTAAGTCCTATCTATGAAATTTCATGAGAATCGGAGTTGATTTGATGTAATTCGGACATCCGATTAAAAATTTGGAAATTTGAGTGTTCTTGAGGAAATCATGAGTTTTGAGGTTAAATTTGTATATTTTGATGTTATTATGATGATTTGATCGCACGATCAAGTCCGTATGATATTTTCAGACTTGCGTGCATGTTTGGTTTGGAGCCCCGAGGGCTCGGGTGAGTTTCGGGTAGGCTACGAAGTGTCTAGACTTAGGAAAAAATACCCAATAGCCGAATCTGGTGTTGCAGGCCTAAGATCTCGCAATTGCGAGATCGAGCTTCGCATTTGTGAAGTCAATGGCCAGCCTCATATCTCGCATTTGCGAGATTTTGGGTCGCAAATATGAAACGCCCTTTCTCGCAAATGCGACATTTTTATCGCATTTTCGATCATTCCCGGAAATCTCAGGGTTCGCATTCGCAAATGCGAACTCAAGTTCGCAAATGCGAGACCCGCAACCCGTATATCAGATTTTTTACGGGGTTTTCACTACTTTTTCAATTCTCTCAAACCCTAAACCTCCAAGCGATTTTCCAAAGACTCAAACTTCTCCAAACCATTGGTAAGTGATCTCCAACTAAATTTTTTCAATTCCTATCAACTTTTAACAAGATTACAACCAAAATTCTAGAGTTTTCATGGTAAACAAATTGGGTATTTGGGTAGAACCTAGGAATTTCAAAATTTGGGAAATTATACCTCGAATTGAGGTCGGATTCCAATACCAATTACATATTCGGGCTCAGGGGAGATTGGGTAAACAGGTTTTTATCGGAACCACTAGTTTAGACCAATCAGGTCTGGGGTCGATTTTTGAATTTGGATAAGAAAACATAGGAGAACCACTGTTTTCAATAAAGTCGATTCCTTTAGGCTATGATTGATAAAATTGAACCAATTGTTGTTAGATTCGAGCGGATTAGAAGCAAATTCTAAAGGAAAGGTAGTGCTAGAGTAGTGAATTGCTTGTGAGATCGAGGTAAGTGCTTGGTTTAACCTTGACTTGAGGGAATAGGAGTCCCCGACCTGATTGTTATGTGAAATTGCTTATGTGTGGTGTATAGGTGAGGTGATGAGTACCTATGCACTATTAAATTGGGGTTTTAACATGATCCCTTCCCCGTTTCCCATTTATTTGCTTCCTGGCTTAACTGTTTTATGATCATAGTGGTTTACATGGCTATTTGGTTCCATTAAATTATTGCCAAGTATTGTTGCAAGTATGTTAAAAGTGTTGGTTGTTCCCTTTATTTGGTTATGGTACATAAGGATTGAGTTGGATGATAGCATTACGGTATTTACATATGTTCTGGTTGGTTTCATTATGAAATGATATATGATAAAGCTTATGAGTTATACCGTTTGTGTTACAATTGTTAAGACAAAAGTGTTGTGAAAGGCTTGGACTGAATTGTGAAATTTTTCATAAGTAAATAAACTGATATGATATGTCTGGTGGGAGCGGGTTGCACGCCTCAACAAGAAGTGATAATGGTGGACAGGTGGGATCGGGTTGCACGCCGCATCAAGTGTAATAAAGGTGGTATATAGGGAGGTGTAATAAGGGTGGACAGGTGGGAGCGGGTTGCACGCCACAACAAGGAGCAATAAGGGAGGACACCTATGTTTTACTGATTTTCCAAGAAAAAGCAAAGATTTGACAAATTATTGTTTTACTTCACTATTTTACATATTTTTCACTTTCTTTTATTTTAAAAGTCAAAACTTGGAATTTGGAAATTTATGTGAGATTTTGGTTATAGCTGATGGAAAAGGAAACTTAATGATTTTTTTTATTGTTACATGTTTATTGTTCTTGTTTGGTTTAGAACTATGTTTTTTGTTTGTTATATATATACTGTTACAGGTCACGTTACATTGCCCCGCCATAGCCTCGTCACTACTTCGTCGAGGTTAGGCTCGACACTTACTCATTACATGGAGTCGGTTGTACTGATACTACACTCTACACTTTTTGTGCAGATCCAGGTACTGGCCAGAGTTAGGAGTTTTTAGTAGCTGCTATCACGTACTCGGAGACACGAGGTAGATCTGCTGGCGTCCGCAGATTCCTGCAGTCTTCTCTTTACTTTATGGACACTGGTTTATTTCTCTCAAAACAAATACATATTTCTTTCAGTCCATTATTTGTAGTATTCTTAGTGGTTCGTGAATTGTGACACCAGACCCTGGGTTGTTATACATTTAGTATTAGTTCGTGGTTCATCTTATTATTTCTAATATTATTCTTGATATCAGTCATTGGAAAGTTTTGGATTTCGTGTTTATTTGGAATTGTTTATTCGTGTTTAAATAAATTTAAAGAAAAATGGTTAATTAAGTTCTAATATTGGCTTGCCTAGCAAGTGTGGTGTTAGGCGCCATCACAATCCCGAGGGTTGGGAATTTGGATCGTGACAAAGTTGGTATCAGAGCACTAGGTTTCTTAGGTATCACAATCCACGAACAAGATTAATATAGTCTGAAGGATCGGTACGGAGACGTCAGTACTTATCTCTTAGAGGCTATCGAGTTAGGAAACAACTCCATTTTTATCTCCATTCTATAGTGCGATTCTTGTTATCTCAAATACTGATTGGACTCTTCTATTCTCTCGCAGACGGAGAGAACCCGTGCTTTCTCTTCCGCTGACCAATCATCTGGTCTTCCAGCAGCAGCAGCAACTCCTACTAGGGGCAGACGCCGAGGCCATGTTCGAGGCCGAGGCAGGGGCAGGACACATTTCGTTGCTCAGGCAGCAGCCCCAGGTTGAGATTCATGAGGGGGTTCCATCTCAGACCGTTCCAGCGGGACCAGCTCAGGTCCCAGAGGGGTTTATTGACACCCCAGTGCTTCAGAACGCTTTGGTCCGATTAGTGGGCATCATGGAGAGTGTAGCCCAGACCGGCACATTCCCCGTGGCAGCGACCGCATCTCAGGATGGAGGTGAGATTCAGACTCACATTACTCATACTGCTGATCAGACCACTCCCCAGGTTCAGACCCTGGTGGCTAATCCAGTTGGGGTAATTCAGCCAGTTACTGCAGTGTCGTCTGTTGATGGGGCAGCTATGTCCACCGATTCTTTGTGGAGGTTGGATAGATTCATTAAGTTATTCCATGTTCATTTCAGTGGTGAGACTTCAGAGGATCCTTAGGAATATCTGGATAGTTTCCATGAGGTTTTGCGTAATATGGGTATTTTGGAGACCAATGGGGTCGATTTCGTTGCTTTTCACATGACTAGTTCCGCCAAGAAATGGTAGAGGGATTACTTGTTGGCTAGAGCAGTTGGGTCGCCTGCCTTGACTTGGGATCAGTTTTCTCATCTCTTTTTGGAGAAGTTCTTGCCTGTTACTACTTGAGAGGAGAAGCGTCGTTAGTTTGAGCGACTTCAGCAGGGCAGCATGATTGTCACCCAGTATGAGAATCGTTTTGTAGATTTGGCTAGGCATGCTATTCTTTTGTTGCCCATAGAGAGAGAGAGGGTCAGACGGTTTATAGAGGTCCTTGCTCAGCCCATCAGGCTGCATATGGCTAAGGAGACAGGGACCGAGATTTCTTTTCACGATGCGGCTAATGTGGCCAGGAGGGTTGAGTCGGTTCTTGGGATGGGAGGTCAGGGATCAGAAAAGAGACCTCGCCATTACGGTGGATTCAGTGGTGCCTCGTCTGTAGGCGGGATTTCGTTTAGCAGAGGCCAGTCTTCCAGGCCATTTTACTCAGCACTTAATATTCCGGTGGATTCAGTGGTGCCTCCTTTTTCTCAGCAAGTCTACAATGCTCCTTCAGCTCCTATTAGAGCACCTCCTCTGCGGAGTTATTATCGAGGTCAGCCGGTTCTTCAGGGTCAGTCTTCGTATCATGAGGGATGTTTTGAGTGTGGTGAATATGGGCATGTTCGGAGGACCTATCCGAAATATGCAGGTAATTAGCTTCAGCATCAAGATTCTCGTGCTATAGTTTCGGCACCAGCTCCAGCGCCACCTGCCTAGCCAGCCAGGGGTAGAGGTCAGGTAGCCCGGGGTAGGGGTCATGTTGTTAGAGGTGGAGGTCAGGTTGCTAGAGGTGGAGGCCAACCCGCTAGAGGTGGAGGTCCACCTATCAGAGGTCCTCCTGGAGACGTAGTTCAGGGTGGTGGGCCCCAGCCCCGATTATATGCATTTCCAGCCAGGCCTGAGGTGGAGTCCTCCGATGCTATTATCACAGGTATTATCTCAGTTTGCGATAGAGTTTCTTCAATTTTGTTTGATTCGGGATCTACTTATTCTTATGTTTCATCCTATTTTGCCCCGTATTTGGTTGTACCCTGTGATTCCTTGAGTGTTCCTGTTTATGTGTCTAGACCGGTAGGGGATGCTATTGTGGTAGATTCGGTGCCTATTCGTGAGTTTACCGACGTGTCTCTTGCATACCTGTCAGGGATGCCACCCGATAGGGATATCAATTTTTGTATTGATGTGGCTCCGGGCACTCAGCCCATTTCCATTCCTCCATATCGGATGGCCCCACCAGAGTTGAAAGAATTGAAAGAGCATTTGCACGACTTGCTTGATAAGGGTTTTATTAGACCCAGTGTCTCACCTTGGGGTGCACCGATTTTGTTTGTGAAGAAGAAGGATGGGTCGATGAGGATGTGTATAGACTACCAGCAATTGAATAAAGTTACTATCAAGAATAAATATCCATTGCCGAGAATTGATGATTTATTTGATCAGCTTCAGGGTGCCAGTGTGTTTTCAAAAATTGATTTGAGATCTGGTTACCATCAGCTGAAGATTAGGGCGTCCGATGTTCCTAAGACAGCCTTTCGGACGAGGTATGAGCACTATGAATTTTTGGTGATGTCCTTTGGTTTGACTAATGCTCCAGCAGCCTTCACAGACTTGATGAATCGGGTCTTCAAGCCTCATCTGGATTCTTTTGTAATTGTATTCATTGATGATATTCTGATATATTACCGTAGCCGTGAGGAGCATGAACATCACCTCTGTATAGAATTAACTCATCAGTTATGGAATTAACTCATCAGTTACGAAATTCCAGCATTTACACAACCGTTACAAGTCTTCCAAAAGTAATGGATGGGTTGAGTAAATACTCATAATGGACCAATTATTCAAGAAGAATGGTTACTTAGATTTATCCCTATAAATAGACATAGTTTTATTACAATTAGGGAGATCGAACTTTCTTCTCTACAATTCTATACATTGTAATTCATATCATCTTGCTTCCAAGTTAGCCATAGTTTGGCCCTTCAAGCTCCATTCGGCTCAACATCCTGTCAAGGATTATTCAATAAGAATTATTTCTTCTTTGCTTTATTTTTATTATATTGTCTGTCATTGAATTTATTTTCCACTTCTCTATCACGTTGTATTAACAAAAAATATATCTTTCGGATTGAATCGGTTGCTTGTGGCCCGTCATATAAAATTATTGCTTTGACCTTGAAAACTATTTTTTGGGTTAAACAGATTGGTTACGTTACCGGGAACTCAAACAAATTTTCTATTCATCCAAAGATACTAACAATTTTTGTTGATATGTGCTTGCTTTCAGTTTAAACCTTCATCATGGCCGAAATTTGCCAATCAACACATTTGAGGACAACCAAGCTTGAGATGGTTTTACCATGAGAAAGGAAAAGGCAATAATAGCCATGATACTGATATATAAGCAACAAGCAGAGAAAAATAGAGAATGTACATCAGCATATTGGTACCACAACTATTAGTACCGAAACTTATTAAAGACTCTACGCCAAATAGTACCGAGACATGAAGTTCAAGTACATCAGGTAATTTTAATTTGCACAATTTAGTTCTAACTTTACAAAAACAGATCAAGGAACAAAAGGAGCGGATAGAACACCTTTGGGAATTCCCGACTATCCCACGAGAATGATATGCATCACCGAGCTTTAAATGGAGAAAGGCACGGATGTTCAAGCGAAAGTCAAAAATAGGTCCGAGCAAAGAGATACGGGATTTTTCTTCATGGGCTGAAAAAGATCAGAACCTTCCCCAACAGGTAAGGAATAACCTTGCTAAATTGAAAATTTCCACAGGAGAGTAATGAAGGTTAAGAAAAGCATGGGTAAAACACCCACGAGATTGTTTACAACGATACCGCACCTGACAACTGCAAAAGAAAAGATAGGTGCGAGATGGATAATTAAAGACTACGAGGAAGAAGGTTCATTAATAGCCATGGACAATTACACAAATA
>ML286381.1:405-46420 GCA_005239495.1 Nicotiana undulata | reverse complement strand
AGTCTTTTGTTCCAGACTGCGGCTTGTATATTTTGTATATGTATTTCTGTTGTTGTATCTATGAGCCGCCCGTTGACACTGTGCCACTAGTCCTGGCACACACTTGTTATAGTTATCGGGGTTGTATATGTATTGGGCGTAGCTGTGGTTCAGCTTGTTTCTACGGCCTTACCCCATATTGTTATTGTATTCCGCATTTTTATTGTTATTGTTGTTCGTTGGCTTGCCTAATCTCGCCGTTAGGCGCCATCACGACCTGGACCGATTTTGGGTCGTGACAAGAATAGAGTAGATGGGCTAGTATATTGGGTCATATTGGGCAAATTTGGCTGAAATTTGGGCCTAAAATAGTCCCGAATTTTCTTTCTTTTTAGTATTTCTTTGGGCTTCAAACTTTAATAAAATATTTTATAACTATATTATATAATACTATGTATATTAGCATATAAATATCCATTACACTAATTGATAAGTATAAAACTCTAATGTTCTTGGAACCAATATTTATAAAACGTAAGATTGAAGAAACATTACTTTTTAACTAAATAAAGGAAAATGATATGCTTTTCCCACAAAAGGCGATAAGAACGAATGAATGAATGAATTAATTAAGGAATGAATGAATGAAATAATAATAATAATAATAATAATAATAATAATAATAATAATAATAATAATAATAACAACAACAACAACAACAATAATAACAATAATAGTAACAATAATAGTAGTAGTAGTAGTAGTAAATAATACTAGTAATAATGATATTAAGTAAATAATAATAATAATTACGTCTAATTTGTGCTAAAAATGGTTAAATAACTATTCTTACATTATTAGTGGTATTAGAAGCTTAAAGAAATAGTTTGGAAGAAATGAGGGACAAAATTGGATGTCAACAGACGTAAAGAGCTGAACCAACTTGTACCGTAAAGAATCATTAGCACGCGAAACATAGCGCATCACTAATATGTGTTATGTTTATTGTCGTGCCGATCAAAAAAGTTGCACCGACTTGTACCGTTAAGAATCATTAGCACACAAAATGTAACGCATCAACGATATACATTACGTAACCTAAAATCACTCCTAGCTGCCTATAAAAACCCTGACGCGTTTTGCATTATCATTTGCGACGTAACCAAACAAACAAAACAACATTGCATAAAATTTTGAAGTTGGAGCATTACGACATGTCTACACACAGTGACACACCAAGGTGTTACTATGGCAAACGTGCGATTTTGAATCAATGTTGGTCAAATTGTAGTCTAGGATGCATACATTGGATGTGTAAACAAGTTGTAAGATATTATTATTGAAATTTATGTTGGTTAATAGATTATTTACAACATGTTTATTAATAGTATTTCGTTGACATCCCCATTTGTGGGATGAAAATCAAAGTGGTTCTGAAGAATGGTATGATGAACCCATTAACCAGGAATACTACAAATTATGTTTGCTAAATATTTGGAATCTGATCAGTGAGTACGAACTCCAGATCTTGAAACTCGAAGAACAATTTGCTGCAATGAAGGAGAAACTAAAAGAGACAGAAGAAGAAAGTAAACGGTTGGAAGAAAAAATTTAGTGGTTGAAGCAAAGAATAATGGGGGATAGTGACTAAACAAACACATGAATGCGTTAAGCGTTGTTTTCAATTCAATATTGTACATGTCATCACTCCAACAATGCCTTATAAGAAGGACAAAACGGTCGTTGCAAATATAATCCGGTTTATAAGTTAAGAGTCGAATCCCACAGAGAACTACGGCTTAGCTACAATTGTTCAATATCTCTAAGAAACACAAGTTCAAATAATTTCCTAATTATAAAGATTATAACATTTATTTCTATCTAATTAACTAACAAATCTAAAAAGCAATAAAACTATCACATACTTAAGGAGTGATGTTGTTCAACAACTACCTAAATGTGTACCCTCTTTCAAGCAATACATAATAAATAGCCACAGTCAACTGAGCGTTCTTCAATCAACTGAAATAAGCACGTAGTTAAACAAATAAAGAAATTCAAAGGCTCAATTATATAAAAACGTAACACGAATTCATCTTCCAAAAGGATCATAAAACCCCTAGATAAGAAACTAGCTATTCATGCTAGTATGTAAAAATACAACACTAGAATTCATAACCAATAACAGAAATAGAGCTACTCATGCTAATATGTAAAAACTTGATCCTTTTCTACTCAAGTTTGTTCCTACACATAAGAAACACGTAATGAGCTTATTTTGACTTCAAAAGGGTGTGAAGTTCCACAAACTTTTCACCATTTATCACTACTACACACTTAAATTATTGCTCATCCTCGAGCAACTTAAAATTAAGCGCATAAGTAAGAAATACCTTTTAAAACATACTCAAGTATCCACCAATGACTATGGTTTATATCAACGCTTAGGACCCAATATATGCATTGTTTATACATTTTATAAAGTTTTAAACTCATGCCAAGATTACTTAAAATATTCATGTGACTCTTTCTAACATCCTCGCTTCAAAACATGACTCTAATGCATTCCACATTATGAGTCTGCTTGTGCCAACTCAAAAATCATTGTCTCTACCAACCCTTTTCAAATAATGTGCCATGTCACGACCCATTTTTATGATAGACCGTGATGGCGTCCAGCGCCGCCGCTAGGTAAGCCAACAGTGAACTAACCACGTGATTTATCTTTTTAATAAATTTCCAAGTAATTAAACCTTCCTTAATTTTAAAAAGATTTAAGAAATAATAGATTTAAAATAAATAAACCGAAAGCAACTAGGATGCATTCATAACCATAGGAATGAACCAAAAACTATAAGTCAGTGCCAAGACCTGGTGCCACAAGAGTATGGGCTACTGGCCGAATATACAAATCAATTTACTATATTGTCTGAAATGAAATAGCAGAACAATAAATGAAAGAGAGACTCCGTCTTCTGCAGGGCTGTTCAGAAGGTAGCTCACCATATAGTCTCGTAACATGGATCAACTGTGCGCGTTGGGCTGATATCCAGATGCACCTGCCTCAGATCCTGCACATTAAGTGCAGAAGTATAGCGTGAGTACATAAACAACATGTACCCAGTAAGTATCTAGTCTAACCTCGAAGAAGTAGTAACGAGGGGTCAATTTTGACACTTACTATGGGCTAGCGATAATATGTCAAAATTATAATTAAGCATGGATTACATAAAAAATATGGAAAACTCAATAATAGGAAATAGTAAACAATCATTTCACAAATTAAGTCCTAAGTTTATTTTCATCATTTAAAAATTTATATCTCAAGCCAATGAAGCAATATCACCATGAGTGCAGCATGGTGTTCGATCACGGCCCGATAAGACAGTCTTACTTAAGACATTTTCCTTTTCCATCAATCATCTCATTCCTTATGTCGCACACACATATTTCAATTCCTGAAATGCTGGTGGCCACAATTGTTAATTCCTGCATGGCACTTAGCCGCATTTCATAATTCAAGTTCTTTGAACATATTTCACATTATTATCAATTTCATCAGCAAGCCTTTCAATTCACGATATCAAGTACACATGAGAGAAAACATGAATCGTGGATATATAGAGGATGTCACATACTTTGGCAATTTAACACATATTCCATAACTTCAATACATCACCAAGTAACAACATAGCATAACGGGGAGCATTTGAATACGTATTACACATAAAGTTTTTACAACACAAGCATGTCTGAAATGTCATCTCCTACATCAATCAAGATTGAAACTTACACCAATTGTAGGGGCACCATGGGGGGTTCGATTTCTAAGAAGAGGGGTTTTTAGCCATACATACCTCAATTGAGCTTCTTTGACTCTACAATTATCGGGAACTATTAGCAACCTCAATCTATTTTAGCAATATAACAAATTGAACCAAAAATTAGGAAGACATTCACGGTTCTAGCTCACTTGAGCATTTTATCAAATACTAAGTGTGTATTAAGGTTTCAAGGTCCTTTTTATGGAAGGTTGCATCTTCCATAACCCATTCATCACCATTTGTATCTTACATTCTCCCTACATTCTTTTATCTCACTATGACCCTCATCCCCATGAATTATCACACTAATAACCCATTATAGCTATGTTTGGAATTAAGAGCCGGGTGATGAAGTCTTACCTCTTAGGATGAAAAATTTGGTGCCTTACTTGAATGTCTTCAAAACTTTAAGTGATAATTGAAGAACAATTTGATGAAGACTAGTCCCTCTCTCTCTCTCTCTCTAGAAAATATTAGAAAATGGGCTCAAACTGGTCTAAAAAGGTGTTTTATCGGAATAGGGTCGGGTTTAAAATAAGAAAAATGGTTTCCCTGACATTGGTCTACGGTCGCATATGCGACCGCATAGAGGTTATGCGGTCCGCAAAGTGACCACAAAAGAAGCTCTTAGAACTTGAATTTTTCTGCCCAAGTCTGCGACCAATATGCAGTCTGCATACTTGTTCTGTGGTCGCATAATGCACCGCAGAACCCCTTACGCAAAAACCCTAGAGAAATTATGCGGAAAATATGCGTCCCGCATAATGATTATGCTTTTACATAATTGACTGCAAAGGTGACCTCAAATTGGCCAAACATTCGGCCTCACTCTGCGGCCAATATGCGGTCCGCAGAGTGATTATGCGACCGCATAGTGGGCCGCAGAAACGTACACATATGCCAAATATTTTCCTTTAGCCCAAAAGCATACTATTTAATCCAAAAAGTCCGAATCGCGGCGAGCTTGCAAGCCGTGAAGAATTTCTACTATTATAACACATAAATCTAATCTCGCCACCACGAAGTTCTAGGTTTCTAAGTAAAGTTTTATGGGGCCGTACATTCTCCCCCACTTAAGATCATTCATCCTCGAATGAGGATCAAGGTTCACTTAATAGCATCCTATGCAACTTCAGTTTTTATACCACACACCAACAACTTCTAATTTGCCTATCTTTCTAGATTTCTGAAAATTTTGTCAGAGTTTTCCTTGTAATTAAGCCTATCCACCTGCTACAGTGCCCTAGAAACTTATTTTAACAACATATATAGGATAAAATGACGCAACAGGACACATAACGACACCAACCGTGGCCTCATAAGGAACATATAACTAAGAAAAAATATCTTTACATTAGCTGAACAAGTGATACAAAATTTATGGGAAACAACTTCATAGAATTATTACATGGCTATTCAAACAAATGCGGGTACTTATTTTTCATTTCATCCTCGGCCTCCCAAGTAGCCTCTTCAACTTTCTGGTTTCGCCACAATACTTTCACGGAGGCAATCTCTTTGTTTCTCAACTTCCGGACTTGACTATAAAGAATGGAAACAAGAAGCTCTTCGTACGACAATTCCTCATTAACCTCAGTGGTCTCTATTGGCACAGTAGCTGATGGATCTCCCACCACTTTCTTCAACATAGACACATGGAATACCGGGTGCACCAACGACATCTCAAGTGGTAGCTCAAGCTTGTACGCTACATGACCGATCCTTTTAATGATTCTATACGGCCCAAAATACCTCAGACTTAATTTCCCTTTCATTCCAAATCGCATAATACCCTTCATGGGGGAAACCTTAAAGAATACCCAATCCTCTTCTTTAAACTCCAAATCTCTACGACGAACGTCCGCATGATATTAACCTTTTCCATAGCCTGATGCACAAGGTCAAGCCCTATCAGTTCAGCTTCCCCTATCTCGAACCACCCAATGGGAGATCTACATCTCCTACCATACAATGCCTCAAATGGTGCCATCTGAATACTAGCATGGGAGTTGTTATTATAAGAAAACTCGATGAGTGTAAAATGATCATCCCATATACCTTTGAAATCAATAACACAAGCACGCAACATGTCCTCAAGCATGTGAATAGTCCTCTCTATTTTCCCATCGGTTCGTGGATGGAAGGTTGTGTTGTGGTTTACCTGCGTACCAAAACCTTGCTGAAATTTCTTCTAAAAGTTAGTCGTGAACTAAGCCCCACAATATGAAATGATTGAGACTGGAGTACCATGTAACTTTACTATTTCTTTAATATACAACTAAGCATATTGTTCCGCTGTGTTGGTAGATTTAACTGGCAAGAAGTGCGCTATTTTGTGAGTCGATCCACGACTACCCAAATTGAGTCAAACTTGCGCGGAGTGCGCGATAAGCCCACCACAAAATCCATATTGATCATTTCCCATTTCCACATTGGAATTTCTATGCTTTGTGCCAACCCACTAGGACGGTGATGCTCGGCCTTCACTTGTTGACAATTCGGAAACCTTGATACAAAGTCCGCCACGTTCCTATTCATGTCATTCCACCAATAGACTTCTTTTAGATCATGATACATTTTTGTAGAACCTGGGTGCACGGAATATCTAGATGTATGAGATTCTGCCATGATTCTTTCCCCAAGACGGTCAATATATGGAACACGTAGTCGCCCTTGATACCGTAATGTACCATCATCCATACCAAGAGAAAAAGCTGAGGTCTTGTGTTTATGGATCCCCTCCTTCAGTTGTACCAATAATGGATCATTGTATTGCTTTTCTTTGAGTTCTTCCACAAGAGATGATTCTGCTCTATTCTGCACAATTACTCTTCCCTCATTAGAGTTCGCAAGATGAACTTCCAAACTAGCCAACTGGTGAACCTCCCGGACCACCTGCCTACGACAAGGCTCCAAATAAACCAAACTACCCATAGATTTCCGGCTAAGAGCATCCACCATGACATTAGCTTTCCCCGGATGGTATAAAATATCGATGTCCTAGTCTTTGAGCAACTCAAGCCACTTTCTCTGCCTCAGATTCAACTCCTTCTGTTTGAAGATATATTGAAGGCTCTTATGGTCCATAAATACATCCTTGTGGACCCCATAGAAATAATTCCGCCAAAATTTTAATGCAAAAAACACCGCCGCAAGCTCTAAGTCATGTGTTGGATAATTCTTTTCTTGATTCTTGAGTTGCCTTGAAGCATAAGCTATAACTTTCCCATGTTTCATTAACAGACACCCAATCCTGGTCCTTGAAGCATCGCAATATACCACAAACCCCTCTGTACCATCTCGCAAGGTCAATACCAGCGTCGTAGTCAACCTTGATTTCAATTCCTGGAAGCTCCTTTCACAAGCACCGAACCACTGGAACTTAACCGCTTTTTACGTCAATTTAGTCAATTGAGAGGCAAGACTAGAAAAACCCCTATACAAACCTCCTAAATATCTACCCAAACCCAAGAAGCTGCGAATCTCCGTAGGAGTGGTAGATTTAGGACAATTCTTTACCACTGAAATCTTTTGAGGATCGACCTTAATCCCTTCTCTGGAGACAACATGACCCAGGAATGTAACAGATTCAAGCCAAAATTCACATTTCGAGAACTTCGCATACAACTGGTGCTGATGAAGAGTCTGCAGAACTGCCCTGAGGTGGTCAGCGTGGTCCTCCCGATTTCGTGAATACACAAGAATGTTGTCAATGAACACTATCACAAAGGAGTCAGAAAAGGCTTGAAGACTCGATTAATAAAATCCATGAAAGTTGTCGGGACATTTGTTAGCCCGAAAGACATGAACAAAAATTCAAAGTGCCCATACCGGGTTTTGAAAGCTATTTTCGG
The DNA here is from genome assembly GCA_005239495.1 of Nicotiana undulata. Classification (NCBI taxonomy): domain Eukaryota; kingdom Viridiplantae; phylum Streptophyta; class Magnoliopsida; order Solanales; family Solanaceae; genus Nicotiana; species Nicotiana undulata. Next base: position 38,763 of record ML286381.1, on the reverse strand, counting down.
AATATCCTGCTTCCTTATCTTCAATTGACAATACCCGGACTGCAAATCGATTTTGGAGAAGAACTTAGCACCTTGTAAGTGATCAAACAAATCATCTATGCTTGGCAATGGGTATTTATTTTTTATTGTGACTTTGTTGAGTTGCCGGTAGTCAATACACATCCGTAGCGATCCACATTTATTTCTGACAAAGATAACCGGTGCGCCCCAAGGTGACATACTCGGTCGGATGAAACCCTTCTCTAGCAAATCCTTCAATTGTTCCTTTAACTCCTTTAGTTCTGCCGGCACAATTCTATAAGGTGGAATGGATATAGGCTGCATGATTGGCATCACATTAATCCCAAAATCAATCTCCATGTCTGGTGGAATCTGACAAAGCTCATCCGGAAAGACATCGGGGAATTCATTTACAATTGGCACAGACTCAAGGGAAGGTGCCTGTGCATCGGTGTTCGTAACCCATACCAAATGATAAATACACCCCTTTTTGATCATCTTCGTGGCCTTAAGGTAAGAAATAAACCTACCTCTTGGCACTAAATTATATCGGCATCACGATGTTCTGGGTTTCTAGGTAAAATTTTACGGGGCCTTACAATTCCCCTCTAACCAGCTCCAAAATCACCCCCAATAAATGTAGAAATGAGAAAAAATGCCTATCTCCCGTATTAAATAAAGTGGTCTGCCTCCAGGACTTTCACATTTGCGGTCAGTGGGCCGCATTTGCGGTACCACTTTTATGGCACTAGGCCCGTTTCTGTGGAATCGCCCAGGCCCAGCGTTGGCCACATCTGCGTAAGGGATCCCGCTTTTGCGGTCCCACTTCTCCGGGCCCTCATTGTAGAATTCTAGTCGCTCATGCGCACGCCCCTCCGCTCTTGCGGACCACTGGCCAAAAGCTCGCAAGTGCGGGCACACCAGAACTGGTGCACCAACAGCTTTTTTGAGTCCTAACTATATACGCGCATCGTCTGAATGGCATCTGGGACCCCAGGCCCCGTCCATACATACCAACAAGTTTGGAATCATAAAACGAAGTCACTTGCACCTACGGAATGCGGAAACAACATCAAAACTAAGAGTCGCAACCCAAAACCAATAGGATCAACTTATGAACTCAAAATTTTCCAAGTTACTCTGAACGAGCCGAAACATACTTAAACTACTCGGAATGATACCAACTTTGGCGTGAAAGTCTTAAATCACCATATGGAACTATTCCAAGGCTCAGAATACCAAACGGACCTTGATAACACCAAAACTTACTCCAAAAAAATTTAACGAACTTCAAAATTCTTTAAAGAACCAACTTTTACTATTACGCACCGAAATGCTCCCCGTTCATTAAAAACCCGATATGAAGAATGCCCAAGTACGAATTCATCATACAAACCTATTGGAATGGTCAAATCTCGATTACAAGGTCGTTTACTAAAAATGTTGACCGAAGTCAAACTTTATCCTTTTAGCCAACCTTAAGGGACCAAGTGTTCCGATTTCAACCCAAACCCTTCCAAATCCTGAACTAACCATTCCCGCAACTCATAAACAGTAAAAGCACATACGGGGTGTATTATTTAGGGGAATAAGTTCTAAAAAGAAAAACGACTAGTCAGGTCGTTACATTCTCCACGTCTTAAACTAGCATTCGTCCTCGAACGAGTCTAGCATCATACCTGAGTGATGAATAAGTGTGGATATCTACTCCACATGTCCTCCTCATACTCCCAAGTCGCCTATAGACTAGTTTGCTCCTCAACTGAACCTTTACTGTAGAAATCCTCTAGGACCTCAGCTGGCGAACCTACCTATAAACAATGGTAACTGGCTCCTCCTCATAACCGAGGCTCTCATCTAACTTAATTGTGATGAAGTATAACACATGTGACCAATCGGCATGATACTTCTAGATCATAGACACGTTGAAAACTGGATGAACTCCCAATAGACTAGGAGGCAAGGAAAGCTCATAAGCAACCTCTCCAACTCGTCTCAACACCTCAAATTGTCCTATAAACCTTAGGCTCAACTTTCCCTTCTTCACGAACCTCATAATCCCCTCCATCGACGAAACTTTCAAGAGAACCTTCTCACCATCATAAATGATACATCACGTGCCTTCTGATCCGTGTAACTCTTATGTCTTGACTGAGCTGAGCGGAGTCGCTCCTGAATTAACTTTACTTTTTCCAAGGCATCCTTCACCAAATCAATACCATATAACATAGCCTTGATGGGGTCAAACCACCTGATAAGAGAACGACATCGCCGACCATATAAAGCTACAAATAGAGCCATCTCAATGCTTGACTGATAACATTTATTGTAAGAGAACTCAACCTAGAGAAAGAATCGATCCCACTGTCCCCCAAAGTCAATCACACATGCTCTAAGCATGTCCTCCAAGATCTGAATTGTATGCTCCGACTCCCCGTCGGTCTGTGGATCAAATGGTGTGATGAGCTCTACACGGTCCCCAACTCACTCTATAGTGCTCTCCAGAAATGCGAAGTAAAATGAGGGCCTCTGTCTGATATGGTGGAAACAGGCACACCATGTAACCGAACTATCTCATGAATATAAATATGGGCCAACCTCTCTGAAATATACGTAGTCACAACTGGAATGAAGTGTGCCGACTTGGTCAACCTGTCGACAATGACCCAAACTGCAGCAAAGTACTGCGCTACCACTTCCACTCAAGTATAGTCATCTGATGGAGTAGGCCACCTGTCCTCTGGTGCTCATACTTAACCTGCTGCCAATTTAGGCATCTAGCCACATACTCAACTATGTCTTTCTTCATCTGTCGCAGCCAATAATGCTACCTTAGGTTGCGATACATCTTCGTAGCACTTGGATGAATGGAATATCAAGAACTATATGCCTCCTCTAGAATCCTCTCCCTCAAGCCATCGACATTCGGAGCACATAGACGACCGTGGAATTGTAGAAAACCATCCTCGCTGATCGTAACCACCTTGGCACCATCCTGTAGTACCGTTTCCCCAAGACCAACAAGTGAAGATCATCAAACTGTTGAGCCTTGATTTTCTCCAATAATGAAGACTGGGCAATGACGCATGCAAGCACTCGATTAGGCTCTGAAATATCTAACCTCACAAGTCTGTTAGCCAAGGACGGGATGTCTGAAGCTAGTGGGCGCTCCTCTACTGAAATGAATGCCAAGCTAGCCATACTCTCTACCTTTTTGCTCAAGGCATCTGTGACTACACTCACCTTGCCCGGATGATAAAGAATGGTGTTGTCATTATCCTTCAATAACTCAAGCCATTTGTGTTGCCTCAAATTGAGACCCCTCTGCTTGATCAAATGATGCAAGTAGTGATGATCGATTTAAACCTCACAGGACACCCCATAAAGGTAATGCCTCCAGATCTTGAGAGCATGAACAATCGTGGCCAACTCCAAATTGTGCACATGATAATTCTTCTCATGGATCTTCAGCTAACATGAAGCATATGCAATAACTCGCCCCTGCTGCATCAACACACATCCCAAACTGACTCGTGAAGTCTCACAATATACAATATACATCCCCGAATCAGAAGGCAACACTAGAACTGGTGTTGTAGTCAAAGCTGTCTTGAGCTCCTGAAAGCTCGCCTCGCAATCATCAGACCAACGGAACGGAGCACCCTTCTTGGTAAATCTACTCAAAGGTGCTGCAATAGATGAGAAGCCCTCCACAAACCCGCGATAATAACCTGCTAACCCCAAGAATCTCTTGATCTCAGTCGCCGTAGTAGGACGTGGACAACTCTGAACTTCCTCAATCTTCTCGGGATCCACCCTAATACCCTCGCCTGATTCAACATGCCCCAAGAATGCTATAGAATCTAGCCAAAACTCACACTTGGAGAACTTAGCATATAGCTTCTGTTCCCGCAATATCTGAAGCACCACTCTCAAATGCCTCTCATGCTCTTTCATGTTGTGCGAATAGATCAAAATGTCATCAATGAAGACAATGACAAATGAATCAATATAAGGCCTGAACACCCTGTTCACCAAATCCATAAACGGCGTGGGGGCGTTAGTCAAGCCGAACGACATCACTACAAACTCATAATGACAATATCTAGTATGAAAAGCAGTCTTCGGAACATCTTATTCCCGAATTATCAACTGATAGTAGCCCAATCGCAAGTCGATATTAGAAAACAACCTAGCACCCTGCAACTGGTCAAATAAATCATCAATACGTGGCAACGAGTACTTGTTCTTAATGGTAACTTTGTCCAATTGGCGGTAATCAATGCACATCTGCATAGTCTCATCTTTCTTCTTCACAAATAACAATGGTACACCCTAAGGTGATACAATCGGCCTAACGAACCCCCTTTCCAGCAACTCCTCAAACAGTTCCTTCAACTCTTTTAGATCCATACGGTATGGTGGTATAGATATATGTTGGGTACTTTGATCCAAATAAATGCAGAAATAGATATCACAAACTAGTGGCATTCCTGGAAGATTAGAAATAAAGACATCGCAGAACTCCCGGACTACTGATACTGAATCAATAGCCGGAGACTCAGTAGTAGTATCCCGAACATAAGGTAGATAAGCAAAATAAACCTTTTCAACCATGTGTCGAGCCTTCATAAAAGAGTTGTTCCGACTAGGTGTGCTGATAGACGAACCCTTCCACTCAAATCTAGGAAACTTGGGCATCACTAAGGGAGCAGTCTTGGCATGGTAATCAAGGATGGAGAAATGTGGAGATAACCAGTCCATGCCCAAGATTCCCTCAAAGTCGGTCATATCAAGCCACAAAAGATCCGTTCTAGTCTCATAACCACAGAATGTGACCACACAAGACCGATAGATCTGATCCACAATAACGAAATTGCCCACATGAGTGGACACATAAATAGGAGTTCCCAAGGACTCCCTAGGAACATCCAGGAAATGAGCGAACAGAGATGACACATAATAATAGGGAGACCCTTGATCAAATAATACCGAAGCATCCCTACCGCATACAGAAGTAGTTCATGTGATCACGACATCTGAGGCTGCTACATCTGGTCTGGCAGAATAGCATACAACCTAGATGGAGCACCGACTGGCTGCCCTCTGCTTGTCTGAACAGTAGCTGGCAGACCTCCCCCGCCTGGACTCCACCTCTAGTACTGCCCTTACCTGTCCGCCCTCCGCCTCTGGGCGGCAGGACAATTGGTGTTGTAATCATTGGCTGAAGACCCTGCTATACTATCTTGCCCCTAAGCCTTTGGCAGAACCTCCTCACATTACTGGGATCCCCGCACTCGAAACAACCTCTCGATGTGGTGATATGTTGTCCTGAAGTCTAACCCTTATGGCATGAATACCCACTGTAAAAACCCTGAATGGGTGGTGGGCGGTAAGAACTCTCTGGCATGGCACTGAAATAGGCGCTGGAAGAAACCTGGTGGCCTGAGTACCCACTGGAAGATCCCTGAATAGCCGGTGGGCGGCAATAACTCTCCGGCATGGCACTGAAATAGAGTCGCACTAGAGCACCTCGAGAAGGCGACAATGCTGGATATATCGGCCTGCTGGGTTAACCGTCATGAACTGACCTCTGACCCCAGTCAGGGCACCTATAAAATCTCTAGAATAACGGACACGCTTGTCCATCTGCATCTTCTCTCTACCTCTCTAACAGTAACCCTCAATCCTCTGAGCTATCTTCACTACTAGCTGATAAGATTTTCCCATCTCAACCTCCCTGGACATAGTGGCCTGAATACCTGAGTGCAACCACACAACAAACCTTTGTACTCTCTCAGCATCAGTAGGGAGTATCATAAGTGCATGGCGAGACAACTCAAAGAATCTCGCCTCATAACTGGTCACTGATATCTGACCCTACTGGAGCTGCTCAAGCTGAAACCACAACTCTTCCCACTGAGAGGGTGGAGTATACCTATACAAGGAAAGGTGTGTAAACTGATCCCAATTCATGGGAGGAGAACCTACTGGTCTGTCGAGAAGATGTGACTGCCACCACCTACGAGCCTTGCCCTCCAGCTAGAAAGTACTGAAATCCATCCCATGGGACTCCAATATACTCATGTTGTGCAGTCTGTCCCTACACCTATCAATGAAGTACAGGGGGTCCTCATATCGCTCGCCTCCGAAGACAGAAGGGTAAAGCCTGGTCCATCTATCCAATAGCTTTTGTGACTCGCCGACCGCAGTTGGTCTAGGTTCAGGTATAATTGCTTCAACTTGCTGGGCTTCGCCCCCCCATAGTGTACCAAGGGTCTGATTTTATATACATCAGCGGCATGCTCAGGAAGCTGCGAAGTAGGGGTCTGTGTTCCCCCTCTCACCAGAGATGTGGCTGGGTCTCCTGGAAATAAACCAGCCTGGGTCATTGAATCCATGAACCGTAGCATGCGGCCCATAACCTCCAGAAAGCCCGGTGCTGATGTGAAGTCTACCAGGGCTTGCTTTGCTGCAGGCACCTCGCCCTGCTCCTTAACAATGAGATTCTCTTTTGGATCCGCTAGTGGTATGGGTGGGGAAACTCTTCAACGTCCTCGTCCCCTACCTCAGGCAAGTGCCCTCCCCCAGCCTCTGCCTCGGCCTCTAGCAATAGGGGGAGCAGCTGCTCCCGGGTCTACAACATTCGTCGTGCCAGTTCTCACCATCCGTGAGAGAATAAGAGAAATAAACTTAGTACACCATGGAATGCACGATATGAGATGAATAAAGAGTACTTTCATAACACTCTATAGCCTCCCGAAGATAAGTACAGACGTCTCCGCACCGATTCCCAATACTCAATTAGGCCTGCCCATGACATTTGAGACCTACGTGAACCTAGTGCTCTGATACCATCTTGTCACGACCCATTTCTATGATAGGTCGTGATGGCGCCCAGCGGCGGCGCTAGGCAAGCCAATAGTCAACTAACCACGTGATTTCTCTGTTTAATAAATTTTCAAGTAATTAAATCTTTTTTAATTTAAAAAGATTTAAGAAATAACATATTCAAAATAAATAAAGCGAAAGCAACTGAATGCATTCATAACCATAGGAATGAACCAAGAACCACAAGTTTACTAGTGTGTGCCAAAACCTGGAGTCACAAGAGTATGGGCTACTAGTAGAATATACAAAAACAATTACTAATCTATTGTCTGAAATGAAATAGACAAAATAATAAACAAAAGAGAGACTTTAGCTTCTGCAGAACGGCTCGTCAGGCAGCTCACCGTATAGTCTCGTAATAGAGACCAAGCATGCGTGGTGGGCTGATACCCAGATGGACCTACCTCAGATACTGCACATTAAGTGCATAAGTGTAACGTGAGTACCTAAAAAACATGTACCCAGTAAGTATCCAGTCTAACCTAGATGAAGTAGTGACGACGGGTCGATTTTGACACTTTCTATGGGCTAGCAATAATATGTCAAAATTATAATTAAGCATGGATTATATGAAAAATACTGAAAACTCAATAACAGGAAATAATAAACAATCCTTTTACAAATATTAAGTACGAAGTTTATTTTCATCATTTAACAATTTATATCTCAATCCAATGAAGCAATATCAATTATAAATGGTTCCAAAGATTTATCATGCGCCAATTATGTCGAGGTCGTACAACCCGATCCAACATAAGAATATTTAAAATGTGCACTGCCGACGGTCGAACGACAAGAACCATAGATGCATCTATATGCTATCGAGGCGTTCGGCCCGCACCACGAAAAAAGAAAATACTTTATAACAGTCAATTCAGATTTATTAAGAGGAAAGTAACTAACAAAGCACAATTTCTCATTAACAGTTAAGTGGCCTGTCCAAGAATTTAAGTAAATGAAATTTAACCTTCTACCCTATCTTTATCAAGTTCCAAGATTATTTAAGCAATTAAGTTGACAAGTATGGTGCAAACATCGCAAATATATCATGGTATGGGTCCTAGACTACCCGGACATAAGCATAATTAGTAGTTACGTACGGACTCTCATCACCTTGTGCTTACATAGCCACCCACAAATAGAAGCACTTATTAATTAATTCACCTACTGGGTTAATTTCCCTCTTACAAGGTTAGAAAAGAGACTTACCTCGTCTCAAAGCCTACTTTTCCGGTCCAAGATTGTGCCAAAACCCTCAATTTTGTGCCAAACGACTCGAAACTAGTCAATTGTAGATAAAATAATCAATACATGTTCAAAAGCTCATATCCTAACTATTAAAGTGATTTCCCAAGCCTATCTAAAGAATCCCTAAAATTCACCCCAGGGCCCGAGTACCCGGATTTCGGAAATATTTGAAAAAGGGTTTTCCCCACAACCTCATGAACTCAAATGTGTGATTTTCACTAAATTCCATAACAAATTTTGTGGGTAAATACCATTTTTATCAAAAACTTAAGTTTTCACCTAAACCCATGATTTCCACTAATTTACATGTTATAATCTACCCATAAGCTATGTATTTAACTCAAATTTTGTAGGAATTACTTACCTCAATTAGTCGATGAAAATCCCTCTTTAACAAGCTCCAAAATCACCCCAAAGAAGTGTAAGAAATGAGCAAAAATGCCTAAGTTTCATATTAAATGAAGTGGTTTGCCTAGAGGACCTTCGCATATGCGGTCGCTGGGCCGCATTTGGGGTATCACTTCTGCAGCACTGGGACTTCTTTTGCAGAATTTCCCAGGCCCAGTGCTGGCCGCATCTACGGAAGGGATCCTGTTTTTACGGTCCCACTTCTGCGGTGCCTCATCGTAGAAGTGAAGTCGCTCCTGCGCACACCTCTCCGCTCTTGCGGACCACTGGACAAAATTCGAAAGCCTTTTCTATGGCCGAAATGGTGCATCTCTGGGATTGCACCTGTGGCTAAAAGCTCGCAGGTGCGAGCACACTAGAACTGGTGCACCAGCAGCCCTTTTGGTTCCTAACTCAATCCGCGCATCGTCCGAATGGAATATGGAGCCCCCAAGGCCCTGTCCAAACATACCAATAAGTTTGTCATCATAAAATGGAATCGCTCACACCCTCAAAACGTGGAAACAACATCAAAACCAAGAATCACAATCCAAAACAAATAGGATCAACTTATGAACTTCAAAAATTTTCAACTTACTCTGAACGCGCTGAAACATACTTAAACAACTTGGAATGACACCAAATTTTGCGTGCAAGTCTTAAATCACCATACGAAACTATTCCCAGGTTCAGAATCCAAAACAGACCTTGATAACACCAAAACATACTCCATACCAAATTTAAAGAACTTCAAAAATCTTCAAAGAACCAACTTTCACTATTAGGCGTTGAAACGCTCCCGGGTCATCCAAAACCCCAACCTAACACGCCCAAGTCCGAAATCATCATACGAACCTATTGGAACCGTCAAATCCTGATTCCAAGGTCGTTTACCAAAAATATTGACCGAAGTCATACTTAGTATTTTTAGCCAACCTTAAGGAACCAAGTGTTCCGATTTCAAACCGAACCCTTACAAATCTCGAGCTAACAATCCTGCAAGTCCTAAAACTGTAAAATCACATACGTAGTGTCTTATTTAGGGGAACGGGGTTCTGAAAAGTAAAACGATCGGTCGGGTCGTTACATTCCATCACCAACAAACCACATAGAGAATGTAGTCAACACACTCAAATATAAGTTCAAATATAATTTAAGGACTCTCAGATTGGAAGATTTACTCATTCTCACAAAGCAAATCTTACGTCACCGAAGTTTGTAACATAGGCTTGCCCGTAGTGCAAGTCTCTAGTAATTTATGCTCACAAAGTCTAGGATCAAGTATGACTTTATAGGTTGTAATGTAGGCTAAGGGACAGGTAGGATATATTTTAGAAAATAGTGACTAACCCTCACAAAGCACTTTAACACACTACACTTCTCTTTTAAGAACCTTATTGTCTTGACCAATTCCATGTTTAGCCATGAAGCCATTGTCGCACCACCTTTTTTCCTCCTTCGCCGCGGAAATCAGGATTTAAACATTCATTGAGACAGCTCGTTTCCTTTTGGGAAAGAGGTACAGAAGTTGAAGAGTCGCCACCTAACAGATTAAGGTGCGTTAGGGCACCTATTGCAAGTACCTCATGTAAACCAGTTTGTGTTACCAGCGATTGGGTAAAGGATTGAAATTACCTTGATGGGAAGGTGTTAGGAACCCCTCGAGGTCCACAACAGTGGGTCCCAGCCAAACTTATTTATTGAATTAGTCATTGAACATATAAAGCAGTATAAGCACACATATGTATAAAAAATAAGGGAAGTCCTAAGTTTGTTAGCCTATAGGATCACATATGTACAATACCCGGTACTCCTTCCTCAAATAGAGGAGTTACACATGGCATTAGCGCACATGTCATCATATCATTTTACCACCCAATTACCCTCCCCTTAGCGGTTATATAAGTGGTTTTAATTAGACGAACTTTATGTGTGCATTACCCGTCCCTTCCTTATGGCCCTGGAGGTGTTTAGGACCTCTAATTTTAGGCAGTTCTAGACTCTCCTAAGGTGTCTAAAGGAAAAATCTAAGCAACAACAAAGAACGAACAGGACTGTCAAGTAAGAAAATAATTAAAGGGCTCATGTTTACCTCCACAAATAAACAGATAATTAGCACGTCTCAAACAACACGATTTTAGATGTTTCAAAAAGGTCCTAGAACAGGATATATAGGTGATCATGAAAAACAGAGAATATGCAGCATTGTGTTAAGGCGGAGCGATAGAAACCTAATCAGTTTGCCTATTGACTTTAGAATCTATTGAATCTGGAAGTTCACAAATAAGCAAATCATAGTTTTTACAATTTTTATAAAGTTTTAATTACCTACAAGCTTGCCTAGGTGTAGATCAGGGATACCCTATAATTTGTTGTTTAAAATGCAATCAGAATTCTGGAAATCGATTAAAGGAGAGCAAACAGCTTGAGTTTAGGACGTCCCATAAACATGTTTGTCTAGGTGTTGGGGGTTGCTTTTCAAACATTTTTATAGACATGATGCAATGTAGACATGGTTTAAAACGAATACAAATACATTCCTAAGGCAAGATCTCTAATTCACATAAAGAATGGGCGTTTTTGTTAGGCAGAATTATAGCAGCAACTTAATAACAGAATTTCTAGGTGGTCATGATCATGCAGAAGCAGAATTTCGTGACAAATGATACAATGAGCCTATACCATATTTTTCTAGTATGCCAAATAGTCCTAAAGACATGGTTTCTAATGCAAGTAAACATAAGAACCTAAGGCATGATTTCTACCCGGTTTCCCCTCACAAAAATCATATAAGAATCCCTCTTCTTTTTACTAATTTCCCCAATATCTGTTTACAAGGATTATTATTACAGACCATAAATAGATGGATTACATAAGAAATGAAAGTGATGCTATAGGGAGCCTGCATAGGCCCAAAGAGAAACTAGGAATACAAGGCCTTCTAGTAGTCCAAGATGCCATAGTCTCATGATGTCCAATAGGGTGTCATGGTGCGTCAAAGTTCCCAAGGGCCTCATGGACCCCGGAAAATGTTCACACCAAGCCCTTTTTTAAAATGGAGAAGTGATTATGTGCAGTGTGGAAGGGCCATCCCCAGTATACCAGAGTTCGGAGGAATCTCATGGATTCCTAGGCTGTACACACACTGTAGGGGCAGAACTTAAATAATCTAGGAGTAGAAGTGAGAGTGCTTGGCATGGTTGGAATAACTTAGTGTAGAGTAAAACATTTAGGACTGAAAATGTATTTCAGAAATGTAAACAGTTCTTAAAAATATGTTAAGAGTGAAAACATGTTTTGGAAGTAATTCTAAGAAGAAGAAAGATTCAACAAACAACACAATCATAAACTTAAAATTCCCAAATTCAAATTTATTCATTACAACTTTACAGATAGGGGTGCAGGAGGTTGGGAACACAAGACACTTGAAACAGGAGCACATAAGGAGGATAAAAGGAAGAGCATATTAAACAACAAATGCACAGAACAAACAAGAGTTGATTGGCAACCAGCATTCAAATACATAGCATTAGCACACAAACTACTGATCAGGGTATTAACATGGGAATCATGCTTGAAACTAAAGTGGTAATGGACAGTAAAACATAGAGACAGTATATGGGAATAGTCATGTTGAAGACAGGGATCTACTACACAGAACCAGTCATGCCAATTGGGGTTAATCAGATGACTTAGGAGTCTGGGATACTAAAATGAGCATACTAGTTGAAGGAAGTAAACATGAACTCAAGTACACATGCAAACAAGAAGATTGAAACCTAGACATACTGAATAAAACACTGAACAACAGAGGTTAGAACATAAGCATACTGATCAAAGCAGTAAACAGGAAGAACAATTAAGTACATAAGCAATTAAACTAGTGCAGAAGGAGACATAGATTAACAGATATGGAGTAACAACGAGCACAAAAATTCAAACTTCAGAATGACATTTAGATAGGAACATGCCAGTTAAGGAAACAAATGTAGAAAGTAGAGTTAGTAGAACTCCACAGTCTAGCCTTGGCTTTCAGCCGGCTAGACAAGCAATGAGCACAAGTAGCAGAAAGAGAGGTGAGAGAGAGAATTTTTTTTTTTTGTGTGTGTGTGTGTTATTGAACTAATGTTCGTGTCTTTGAGAGGTAGAACGAGTGTATATATAGCACTTAGGGAGTAGAACAAATAAGGTAAAGAAAAATCAGAAGTCAATTAAGGACAATCAAATAATAGCATAATCAATTCACACAAGGGAGTTCGGAATAGACCCACAACAGGAGGGTCTAATTAAGGAATAGAATCCAAATCATACCAAATAGGGAATCAATAAGAATCCCAAAAGTATACGGATAACTTATTAAAGCAAGTGTGATCAATTAAAGTCATAAATAAGGAAACAAATAAAATCTTGCACACAAGTTTTAACTAAGTGAAAAATAGTAGGAAATAATCAATAAAAATCTCCAAAGAATACTCATTTTTGGGAAGGAATTGCTCAGATTCTTTACATAGAAATCAACTAAGTAGAAAACTCACAGAAATACAGAATTCAGCAAGAAAAGCAAGTTCGAACCGTTAATAGAGATTAATTAGGTCAAAATTCCCAAAGCAAACTGGATTTAACAGAGAAAACATTTAAGTCCAAAAACATGGAGTAAGCTAATACTAATTGGTATCACAGAAATACCTAAAATATCGAAACAAAGTTGAAGAAATCCGTATATCGCACATAACCGACTAGGGTTTGCAAATTCGTGCAAAAATTTGTCAAGGTGATGAAGAAACAATTAACTAAACACTGAGAAGTTAGAAACATCTTCGAAGAACAGTTTGGGATGAACCCTAGTTTAGAAAGGGTGATTGAAAATCGAAATAGTTAATTAAAAATACGAGATTTTTAAAGGAAAACACTTAATAGTACTCGAATCACCCTAGATCTATAAAGATCTGAGAAGAATCGACAATATCGAACTAGGGTTTTCAGAAAATAGCAGAGGTGACGAGAATAGGTCAAGAACCCATGGATTCGTAATAAAACAAGGAGAAATCCTTACTTACAAATGAAAGTGGCCGGAGACAGGCCAGTAAGAAAGTTACAAACCAAAACCAGTTGGATTTCCCTGAGATACTCTCAAGGGCTCATGAAATTGAAGAGCCATGGAGTATAGGATACCAGGAGTGGTCGGAGAAGGCACAGAAACACCATAAGAGGGAGGTTTACGCCGGTGACCGCGATTAGGGTTAGGGTCAGGTTGAGAGAGATTTGAGAGAGGAGGGGAGACGATGACGGCGGGGTTGGAAAAAATGAAAAGGGTTTGGGATAGGTTAGGGGTTAATCAAGGTAAGGGTGGATGTGGACCGTTGATCTTTTAGATCAACGATCACGATTGAAGAAGGGTTATTGGGTCTTGGTATGCAGATTGGGCCTCAGGGGGTTTTGGGCTGCTTTCTGGGTTAATGTTAAGGGGGTTTTGGGCTGGTAAAAGGGGTTAGGTCTGAAATAAAAGGGCTATTTATTAAATACCCAAATAATTGATAAAAAATAATTTGTAAAATAATTAACAGACTATAAAAAATGATTTTCATGCATAGAAATGTTTCAAAACAATTACTCAATATTTTAAAAATACAATGAGCTATTTTCTAGTAAAATAATGTAATAATGCATGCATGGGCTATAATTGCAAAGTTATTGCAATCGTAACCAAAAAATATAAATATGGATACTTATGAAATATTTTGAGTTTAATATGAATATAAATAGCTAAATTAAACCATGAAATTGTTATAAAGTCCTTTGTGATGCAATTTTTAATTACTTATCTAAATAAAATACTGGGATAAATTTATTAAAAATCCCTAAAAATGTAGAAATTATGAAAAACTATCAATTGATGCAAATGCATAGTTTTGGAGATATATATGAAATTTTAAAAAATTATAAGAAAAAAATTGGGTATCAACAACTGCCCCTCTTTACCCGGGAAGGATGAAAGAGTTTTCGATAAAGATATGATGGCCAATTTTGACCGAGCGAGATGATTTGAGAGATTTAGGCCGCACTCTGGTTCCTGGGCTGCCTACATATCCCTAGTTTTACAAGAATCATGTCGTGTGTAGTTCTGGATTAATCGGCGTAATATACCAATGAAGTTATCACAAGAACGGACACAAGGTTTTTGAATAGGTGATATGGTTGCGGTGGGCGGTCAAGTTTGAGATAATTTGAAGGAACTGGAGCGGGATTGCTCCTGTTGGGGTGGCAGTTGCTTCTCGGGTCACCTGCAAGTAAATAGATATTACAAGCATATATTTGTGCGGAAATTTAAACACGATGCAGATTCCCTTCAGACCATGAGAGTTGTCTTTGGACGGTTAAGGATGACGTCCTTAGACCATGATGTTCTGGGCCATGAGTTGTTCAGTGAGGGATTCACAGGCCATGAAATGATGTTCTCGGGCCATAAAAATGATGCCTCTGAACCATGACTCCTTTGAATAATGATATGCAAATTTGAGAGATCCTCAGACCATGACATGGTGTCTTCTGACTATGAGGATGATGCCTTCAGAGAATGACGCCTTTGGACAAGTTGGCGATATTTCTTCCCATGACATGCAATAATATGATGTCAATAGAAACAAGACAAGGCTTAGTCTTGTAAAGTTGAGGGCAGAGCTTAGCCCGGAAGAAGAGCAAATAGATAGTGCCGGAGAGACAGTGCTTAGTCTCGGCAAAAATAAAAAGGCAATGATTGGCTTTGTGCAAATAGGAGGCAGAGCTTAGCCTAATGCAAGATTCGGGACAAGGCTTAGTCCCATGCGGATGGAAGGCAGATCTTAGCCTTATGCATATATGGAGGCAGGGCTTAGCCTTATGCAAATGGAGACGGAGCATAGTCTCATGCAAGATTAGGGATAGGGCTTAGTCCAATGCAGATGGAAGGCAAAGCTTAGCCTTATGCAGATATGGAGGCAGGGCTTAGACTCATGTAGATGGAGACAAAGCTTAGTCTCATGCAAGATTCGGGACAAGTCTTAGTCCCATGCATATGGAAGGCGGAGCTTAGCCTTATTTAGATATGGAGGCAGGGCTTAGCCTCATGCAGATGGAGACAGAGCTCAGTCTCATGCAAGGTTCGGGACAGGGCTTAGTCCCATGCAGATGGAAGGCAGAGCTTAGCCTTATGCAGATATGGAGGCAGGGCTTAGCCTCATGCAGATGGAGACAGAGCTCAGTCTCATGCAAGGTTCGGGACAGGGCTTAGTCCCATGCAAAAAAAATAGAATAAATAGCAGATGATAGCAGAATTTTCTTAGCTGATAGTAGATTTCAGTATCACGGTTGTTATGAAGATTGTGACTTTGAGGCATGTATATTCTTAGTTTCTGCATCCAAAGAAAAATCGTGAGTTCTGTAAAAGGGGGGAGGTAGGTTCGTGCCTTCGTCGGATTTCTTGACTTACTTTGCTCTGTCTGAAGATCCTGTCCAAATCAATGGGGGTAGTGTTTGCTAAACAGAGTTATTTCGCAAACAAGCATGCATAGTTCTCAAAGACATAGTAAATAATATTATTTTAGTAATCGGTTAGATGAACCAGTGACTGTGACACGATCCGAGACATTTCAACCTCTCCTACTATAGAATTTTGAGGGTCCTCCTCAAAATTCTGCCCCAGTTAGACAGATAGACATCTTTGATTATTGTACATGCTGCGATCGACTGAACTTGCTTCGGAATTTCGAGGGTCCTCCTCAAAATTCTGCCCTAGTTTCTGATTGTGGGGGGAAATAAGATTTTTATTGAATTGTGACTGAACCCACAGGGCTGCCTAAGTATCCCCTCTTAAACGGGAATCAGGTCGAGCGTAGTTCAATTTACATCATTTGCGGTAAACAGCTACACATAATATCGCTTGACTACATCTGCATTGATTGATTTTGGCCAGACTACTCCATCCATTTATGCAAGTATGAGGGCTCCTCCTGTCAGTACCCTGTGAACCATGTAAGGACCTTGCCAATTGGGAGAGAATTTCCCTTTGGGCTTCATCCTGATGCGGAAAGATCTTTTTCGACACTAGCTGCCCCGGTGTGAACTATTTCGGCTTGACTCTTTTGTTGATGGCTCTGGACATTCTGTTCTGATAAATTTTCCCATGACACACTGCATTCATCATTTTTCTGTCTATGCGGACTAATTGTTCATAACGGCTCCTTATCCATTCTGGATCGTTGAGTTTAGCTTCTTGTATGATCCTCAAGGAAGGAATCTCAACTTCGAGAGGAATAACAGCTTCTATACTATAAACCAGTAAGTCAGGAGTTGCTCCAGTTGATGTGCGGACTGTGGTACGGTATCCCAATAAAGCGAACGACGGCTTCTCGTGCCATTGTTTGTGATTTTCTACCATCTTTCTCAACATCTTCTTGATATTCTTGTTGGTGGCTTCTACAGCCCCATTCATTTGAAGTCTATATGATGTGGAATTTTTGTGCTTGATTTTGAAAGTCTCGCACATGGACTTCATCATATCACTGTTGAGATTGGAGGCATTGTCAGTGATGATTGATTCTGGAACTCCGAACCGACAAACAATTCGGTCGCGGACAAAGTCTGCCATGGATTTCTTAGTCACTGCCTTGTAAGATGCTACTTCGACCCATTTGGTGAAGTAATCAATAGCTACTAAGATGAACTGATTCCCATTTGAGGCGGTGGTCTTAATTGGACCAATGAAATCCATTCCCCATGCGGCGAATGGCCAAGGTGAGCTAGCTGCATTGAGCTCATTTGGCGGCACTTTTATCATATCTGCATGTACTTGACATTGGTAGAATTTCGGGACATACTGGATGCAATCTTTCTCCATGGTCATCCAGAAATAACCGGCCCTAAGTATCTTTTTGGCTAAGACAAATCCATTCATATGTGGTCCGCAGGTCCCCACATGTATCTCCTTAAGTAGTTTAGAAGCTTCTTTTGTGTCGACACACCTTAGTAATCCCAAATCAGGAGTTCTTATATACAAGGTTCCTCCATTGTGGAAGAAATTATTGGACAACCTCCGAAGTGTATGTTTCTGAGTATGATTTTCATGCTCCGGATACTCTCCTTTTGCCAAAATATTCTTTGATATCATGGAACCAAGGCTTCTCGTCTGTTTCTTCTTCCACATTGGCACAATATGTTGGATGGCGATGGATCTTTACTGGTCTAGGATCGATGAAGTTCTTGTCGGGATGTTGTATCAGGGATGACAAAGTGGCCAATGCATAGGCAAACTCGTTCTGAATCCTGGGGACATGTCAAAACTCTATCTTCGTGAACCTCTTTCTCAGTTCCTGCATATGGTGCAGATATGGAAATATCTTGGAATTCTTGGTGACCCATTCTCCTTGTACCTGGTGCACAAGCAAATCTGAATCACCAACAGCTCCTGATGCAAGCCTCATATTCTGCCATGTTATTGGTGCAGGGAAACCTGAGTTTAGCAGATACCGGATAATGTTGGCTAGTTTTTGATACCAAGACAGCCCCAATACCGACTCCTTTGAAATTTGCCGCTCCGTCAAAGAACATCCTCCAAACATCGTAGGATTCGGCAACATCTTCTCCTATGAATAACACATCTTCATTGGGAAAATACGTTTTTAGGGGTTCGTATTCTCCTTCCATAAGGTTCTCAGCAAGATGATCTGCCAGTGCTTGTCCCTTGACTGCTTTCTGAGTCACATAAACAATGTCGAACTCGCTCAACAGGATTTGCCACTAAGCCAGCTTGCTAGCGGGCATGGGTTTCTAAAAGATATATTTCAAGGGGTCCATCCTTGATATGAGGTATGTTGTGTAGGCACAGAAGTAATGCCTTAGCTACTGAGTTATCCAGGTCAGAGCGCAACAAGTACGTTCCAGCAGAGAGTATCGTGATTCATATGGAGTGAACTTCTTGCTCAAGTAATAAATAGCTTGTTCTTTTCTCCCTATCTCGTCGTGCTGCCCCAGAACGCAGCCGAAAGCTCCATCTAGCACTGCGAGGTAGAGTAGCAAGGGTCTACCTGGCTCTGGCAGGACCAAAACTGGTTGTGTTGATAAGTACTCCTTGATCTTGTCGAAATCCTTTTGACAATCTTCGGTCCAACTAGTCGCAACATCTTTCTTCAACATCTTGAAAATGGGCTCACATATAACTGTGGACCGGCTGATGTAATTTAGCCATCCCAGGAAATTCATTACATCTTGTTTACTCTTCGATGTTGGCATCTCCTAGATGGCTTTGACTTTTGATGGATTCAATTCTATCCCTCGGCGGCTGACGATGAACCTAAGTAGTTTTCCAACAGGAACCCCGAATGCACATTTTGTGGGGTTTAATTTCAGGTTGTACTTCCACAGTCTGTCGAAGAACTTCCTGAAATCTGCTATATAATTTGTGGCTTTCATGGTTTTGATGATGACGTCGTCCACATACACCTCGATATCCTTATGTATCATATCATGAAAAATGGTAGTCATAGCCCTCATGTAGGTGGCCCCAGCATTCCTTAGGCTGAATGGCATCATCTTAGAACAGTACACTCCCCATTGTGTAATGAAAGCGGTTTTCTTGGCGTCCTCCTCGTCCATCCAAATCTGATTGTAACCGGCGAAACAATCCACAAATGACTGGAGTTCATATCTGGCACAGTTGTCGATTAAGATGTGTAGGTTTGGAAGAGGAAAATCATCCTTTCGGCTCGCTCTGTTAAGATCCCGATAATTGACACAGACCCTGACCTTCCCATCCTTCTTTGGAACTGGCACGATGTTGGCTAACCAAGTTGGGTATTCAACCACCTTGAGGACCTTGGCCTTGATTTGCTTAGTAACCTCCTCCTTGATTTTCAGACTCATGTCAGGCTTGAATTTCCTAAGTTTCTGCTTCATTGGTAGACACATTGGGTTTGTGGGAAACTTGTGAGCCACAATGGATGTACTTCACTCGGTCATATCCTCGTATGACCATGCAAAGATGTCCTCATACTCTTTCAAAAACTGTGTGTACTCCTCTTTTTCTGATGGTGACAAGTGGATGCTGATGCGGGATTCCTTGATAGTTTCAGAATCTCCCACGTTGATTATTTCTGTTTTGTCCAGATTGGACTTAGGCTTGTTCTCAAAGTCTTCTACTTCTTTGACGATTTCCTTGGGTATGACATCTTCTACCTTTGAATCAATATCCTTTTGTTGTGTTGTCTCATTACATGTCACAGTTGTCGGTTCATCAAGACAGGAAATAGTAATGTTGTATAGATAAAGATATGAGAGGAAAAGGGTAATAATAAATATCGATTCATCGAAGCATAAAAGCGATTTTCAGTAATTTAAACAATATTTTTGGGAACATTGGAAATATTATTTAAAACAAAATGCCAATAAGGAAATCATTTTTTATCAAAAAAATAAAATAGATAATGTTGTTCAACCTTGCTACCCCGGGACTCGTCGGGCCCTGGATGGTATGACGGTCCAATTTTTGAGGAATGATCCTTTCTCCACAGCTCGGATGGTAGGGCTTTCCTCCTCCTCCTCCTCGACAATTACGCAACAGTCCATGTCTTCATCCTCCAGGAACAGGTTCCTTAAGGCTGCCAGTGCTTCTTCCTCCGTTAATCCCCATAGGATGTCGGTCTGTTGAAAAGTCTGACCAGTGCGGTATAGGCTGATCTAGTGGATAGTATGGACAACGCTATGGTGGCGCCCTGTGTCTATACTCTTACCAAGTGTATCGGTATCCCAGGCCAAAAGTAGGTCCATGACGCTTTGGTTGTATTGGCTTGGAAATGCCATGAATATTTTTTCCAAGACCCTTGCCAGGCTCATACGCTCTCCAGTTCATCATGCTTGCTATATTGCTATCCCACCACTTATCTTAGTCGATTGCATTGACCCTCTCAATGTGATGATAAGTCTCTCCGCCTAGCTTTCTTCTATTCTCAACCATCGGGATGGTCTGGCGGGTGTAAATGGGGTTGCTTCCATATCTATGGATAATCACTTCTTGATGATTCCACTCAAACTTCATTGCCTGATGCAAAGTTGATGCCACAGCCCCAGCGACGTGTATCCATGGTCGTCCCAACAATAGATTGTAGGATGCAGATATGTCCAGCACTTGAAACTCGACATCAAACCACGTAGGCCCCATCTGCAGACAGATATTGATTTCTCCGATAGTAGCTGTCTAAGACCCGTCAAATACCTTCACGTTCATGGTCCCTTCTCGTATCTCGGATAAGCCTGGATCCGCTTCAATCAGAAACCTAGAAATAAAGTTGTCTTCACATTGCACTGTGATATGTAGTGCCCTGTTATGATTCAAACCCTCGGGTGACAGCTCGTCCTCGTGGAAAGTGATTTTGTGGCTTTCCAGCACCTGCCCCACCATATTAGCCATTTCTCCGCCGGTGATGTTATTAGGTACGTACACTTCATTCAATGCCTTTAGGAGATCATTCCTGTTTACTTCTGAATTCTGCATCAACGACAGGATAGATATCTGAGTAGGAGTCTTGTTCAGATGATCGATGGCCGAATACTCCCTTGCTTGTACTTTCCTCTGAAGGTCATCTGAGCCTGTTTCAATAATGGGCGGTCTTAGAGGCATGTTTGCTGGACTATCAAAAGTGCTCGGGTGTATAGACCCTTCCAGTCCTAGTCATCCCTTGTGCAGCACAGATTCTCTTATTTTGGTTTTCCCTTTCTTCTAGCTTTGGCCACATAATCCCAGGGTACAGCTTTGGTGTCGAAAGGCGGTGTGGTTGATATTGTCATTGTGAATGGTGCAGCTACTTTTACCTCAAATGGAATAGGTGCAACTGGAGGTGGTGTTACCTCAACTTCAAATGGGACCGATGACGTTACCTCGACCTCCACTGGCGGTTGTACCTGCACTATGATGGGGTTGAGTGTGACTGCGGGTTTCTTGGGATCGTCGCCTTATTTGATAAGTCTATTTGATCTCTCTGGATCCCATTCCTCATCTATTTCTATCAAGTTGATACCTTCACCCCTATGATCTGGGAGAGGGTTGTTGCGGACATTTGGTGTAGTCTCTTTTGCCTGGATGACCTTGTTGTCAATCAAGGTTTGGATCTTTTCTTTCAGTGTTCGGCATCCGTCGATGGTGTTCCCTTTCATGCCAGAATGATATGCACAAGTCTTATTTGAGTTGACCCATTGGGATGAGTTCTCCACAGCAACAACAGGGATGGGAGTGACGTAACCAGTAGCCTTCAACCTTTCATACAACTGGTCGATGGGTTCGGCAATGGCATTGTATTGTTTGGGTAGTCTGCGGTCGAAGTTAAATCGAGGTCTTGGGTAGTTTTGAGGAGTTGGAGGTGACTGAAAATGATATGGTCGGAAATTATAGGTGTGATAAGTAGTGGCTGGTTAGGAATATCTAGGAGATGAGGGTTGATATGTACATGGAGGTGATGGTTGATATGTGGGTGGAGGTGATGGTTAATATATGGGTGGAGGTGCTTGATATGCTAGCGGGGAGGTTTGATATACAAATGTAGTTTTAGGTCCTTGGGAAACCATTACTGATCCTACGTCCTTCTTTTTAGATATACCCCCTGACTGCAATGCTTTATTAGTGGCATGCAATGCCTCAAAGTTTGTTACCATCCTTCTTTTGATGCCTTCTTCGATCATTTCCCCGAGTTTGATGATATCGGAGAACTTATGGTTTTCAATAACCATCAACTTTTCATAGTACTGTGGATCCTTTGCTCTGACGAAGAACTTGTTCATCTGTTCCTCGTCCAATGACGTTTTGACTTTGGATGCTTCCGACCTCCAACGAGTAGCATAGTCGCGGAAAGTCTCAGTAGGCTTCTTCTATCTAGCTCCTCAGCCAAGTTCTTAATGAGCATGTCCTTCTCGATAGATTGCGAGGCATGGGAGATGGGTTGAGTGGAGTGAGGTAGGGTCTCTACATATATAGGGTTGTTTTGGTGACCTTGAGTTTGAGTATAGTGGTGGTCGTTGGTGGAATTCTGGGGTTCAGGAATGACTGGTGGGGTATTTTGTGGAGTGTGGTAGGTGTTTGGCTAGTAGTGTGGTGGGTTATACAATGATAAGGTGCAGGAGGATTCTATGGGTGCTTGTTGGGTGTGTTCTGAGGTGGCGCGGGGTTCTGAGTGTTTGGATGACTGATGTCAGAGACGCTGAGTGAGAAGGATAGGTTTGCCACATTCCGAACATGCTCGAGCTCACCCTGGAGTTCCAGTATTTTCTGTTCAAGTCGTGACACTGCATCATTTGGGGCTTGAGTACCCCGACCATCAGAAGTTCTGCATGTTCAACCTGTGTGTTGTTTTCCTTTCTGGTGCCGTTCAAATCTTCCATTTTTGCTTTTCCCTTTCCTTGTGGTGGACTAGAAGGAGGAGAAGGTGGAGGGCCCCTGGATCTTGTGTGATAAGCTCATGATGCCAGTATGCACGAACCAAACTTTGGGGAATGTGAATAATAATAAGAAAGAAAGAAAGAAAGAAAAACAAAAGATAGCCAAGTGAGTAAGGATTATGAAAAGAGTACTTGTAGTATTTAAACATGTATTACAGAAATGTAAATTCGCGTCCTAATTTGGGAGCCTCGTTGTGCCCGAGATAGGCCTAGCGACAAGTTGATTTGGAGAACTTAGATGCTAGTAAATGCCTCATTTCATTAATATAATAATAGACGAATCCCAAAACGATACTAATATAATAAAGATAAGTCACTATTGGTACTTATCCTTATTACATTTTAGAAAAGCAAGTAAATCTAGTCTACTTGGTCCCGGAAGAACCTTCCCCGGACTCCATCTTTCTAACTCCATCAACCAGGTTCCCTAGCTCGCGCAGACCCGGTAGCAGATAGGCTCTAGCAAGATGTCCTCCCTCACTTCCTTCATCATTCTAGCAGTCGTTGATCCTCTTTATTATTTTACCTTCCAGCTCCACCAATCCTCGCTCCAGATACTCTAACCTCCTATTGGAGGTGATAGCCATTTTCTTCCATTCCTTGATCAGCCTCATATTTGTCTCGTGTATTTCCCGATGTTCGTTCTCGGAGTCATGAAACATCTTGTGTAGTCTGTTGTATTTGACTTGGGCCTCGGCATCTTCATCTATGATCCTGTTTCCCTGACCGGTTCCTAGCTTCACTATCCCATCTAGGTTTTCTTCTAACCACGCCGGATAGAAGGGTGCACACCCAGCGAGATACATGTCTGGATCAATGGTGTTCTTCTCCACAATGATCTTGTAGTGCTACATATGCTGAGCTTAGCATCTGTAAGGGATGTCGTCATCTTGAAATTCTGCTCTGAAGCGGCTCATCTTTGCAACCCGCGGTATGAACTGCTTCCTGCATGCTTGCCTTATAACCCGGATGGGGAC
The DNA here is from genome assembly GCA_005239495.1 of Nicotiana undulata. Lineage (NCBI taxonomy): Eukaryota > Viridiplantae > Streptophyta > Magnoliopsida > Solanales > Solanaceae > Nicotiana > Nicotiana undulata. Next base: position 14,806 of record ML286381.1, on the reverse strand, counting down.
ATAAGGGTGTATCCCTCTCTATCCAAACAACACTAAATGAGGAGCATCCTTGGACCTAATGATGAACTTGTCAGTTGGGAACCATTCAAACATCCACTGTACTTGCTCCTCGGTCAAATTTTTGAAGAACTCTACCCATTCTTTGGCACTTTTCGGTTGGGCGAACCTGTCCGGAATGTAAGTCATCTAGTTAGGATGATGGAAGGCAATATGATCGTTCCAAGCCCTTCTCGGAAATTCTTAGCGATACTGACCCTTGTGAAGATGCTGTAATAACCACAATTCCAGCAATAGTTTACAACCCTCGAAATGCTTAATCCTATTTTGGCAGCGGTCCAGAGCCCTGTAGATGTCGGCTATGATCATAGGGACTATGGTGTATGTATGTCCCTCGATTCCCTCCATTAAAGTCTTGGAGACCATGTCCAGTCTAGTACGGATTCTTTCCCTTTTCATTGGGAACACTATCAGACCAAAGAAGCATACAATGAATACGAACACTCGGCGGTGGATGTGACCCATAGAAGTGATAGAAAACTCATCAGGGAATGTACGGTAAGACTTTCTCTGGTCGTATCTCTCGTGCAGATAGTCGAAGGGTATATAGGACTTCTTCAAGCACTCCAAGTCAGCATTTTTATTTAAACCCATCATTTTTAGGAAACCCTTACCAGTGCAGTTCTCCGATACCAATAGCCCAGGGCTGTCCCAAGGCAGTCCAGCAAATCCCCCAATTTCTTCCAGGAGTGGTGTCATTTCTATATCCCCAAAATAGAACACGACTCTCTCACTGTCCCAGAATAGAGTTGCAGCTTCGATCAACATGTTGTTTGGCTGAATGTCTAGCAGGGAAGGCAAATTTCCCATCTCACATGTTTCTCACTTGAGGAAAGGTCTTCCCACCACTCTAGTAGAAGTGGTGGTATGTTGCTGACCATGACAAATCTGGGGACCTCGTTCCTCATTTTCTGCAAAACAAAAAGGTTAGGCTCTTTTTCCCCACCTGGTTCGACTATTTATACATCCATGATTAGCATATTGGAATTTAGTTCTCCAAACTAATGCACAAAACGTGGACGTGTCCGTTGGGATCATGAAAAGTCCAGTGGACTTTGGACAAGGCTTGTCTTAAAGGGTTATTATGTGGACAACATATTAACCCGGCTAGGTTTTACCATGATGCATTCACAATTATAGTAAGGTTGCTATGGGGGTATAGATTGTTACCCTCAAGCGGACAACTTGAGGGGGAAAGGCACGGAACCGTCGACTGCACTGCTGATCGACTAGTTTTACCGCAAATAAGTCTTTCCAAATTTAAGGTATATCGGAAGAGCGCAAACACTCGTCAAGCGTTGCTATAGGATTGTTTAGGCACGAGTGGAATATGATGTTGAGCATGATTTATGCAGCAATAAATAGCATGTTGTCACGTATTTGCACGTTAGGAAAGCAATAAAATACAACATTTATAATTGAAAGACAGTTAAGAAGGAAAACAAAGAAACAAGTCAGCTTCGTATTGAGGAAATAAATTCTTGAAAATAAACAGCTAAATTCACATAAAGTGAAAGGGAAAGGATGCGCAGGTATTAACAAAGTAAGGCTTGTTCAGATTAATTCACAAGGAAATTTGTTATGGTAAAAACCATTATCCCCAGCAGAGTCGCCATGCTGTCGCGCCCCCTTTTTTCCTCCTTCGCGGTAGAAGTCAGGGTTTCGACATTCATTGGGACAACTCGTTTCCTTTTGGGAAAGGGGTACGGAAGTTGAAGAGTCGTCACCTAACGGATTAAGGTGCGTTAGGGCACCTATTGCAAGTAACTCATGTAAACCGGTTTGTGTTACCAGAGATTGGGTAAGGGCTTGAAATTACCATGAGGGAAAGGTGTTAGGCACCCCTCGAGGTCCACAACGGTGGGTTCCGACCAAACTTATTTTTTGAATTAGTCATTTAACAAATAAAGCAGTCTATGCACACATATGTATGAAAAATAAGGGAAGTCCTAAGTTTGTTAGCCTATAAGATCACATCTGTACAATACCCGGTAATCCTTCCTCAACTAGAGGGTTTAGACGTGGCATTAGTGCACGGGTCATCATATCCTTTTACTACCCAATTACCCTCCCCTTAGCGGTTATATAAGCGGTTTTAGTTAGATGAACTTTATGCGTGCATTACCCGTCCCTTCCTTGTGTCCCAGGAGGTGTTTAGGACCTCTAATTTTAGGCAGTTCTAGACTCTCCTAAGGTGTCTAAAGGAAAAATCTAAACGACAACAAAGAACGAACAGGACTGTCAAGTAAGAAAACAATTAAAAGGCTCCTGTTTACCTCCACAAATAAACAGATAATTAGCACGTCTCAAACAACAAGATTTCAGATGTTCCAGAAATGTCCTAGAACATGATATATAGGTGAGCATGACAAACAGAGAATATGTAGCATTGTGTTAAGGCGGAGCGATAGAAACCTAATTAGTTTGCCTACTGATTTTAGAATATGTTGAATCTTGCAATTCACAAATAAGAAAAGTAGAGTTTTATAAGGTTTTAATTACGTACATGCTTGCCTAGGTGTAGATCAGGGATACCCTATAACATGCTAGCTAAAATGCAATCAGAATTCTTGAAATTGATTAAAGGAGAGCAAACAATTTGATCTTTACAACGTCCTATAAACATGCTTGTCTATGTGTTGGGGGGTTGATTTTAAAACATTTTTATAGACATGATGCAATGTAGACATTGTTTAAAACGAATACAAATACAGTCCTAAGGCAGGATCTCTAATGCACATAAAGAATGGGCGTTTTTGTTAGGAAGAATTACAGCAGCAACTTAATAACAGAATTTCTAGGTGGTCATGATCATGCAGAAGCAGAATTTCGTGACAAATGATACAATGAGCCTATAACATGTTTTTCTAGTATGCCAAACAGTCATATAGACATGGTTTCTAATGCAAGTAAACATAACAACCTAAGACAAGATTTCTAATGCAAGTAAGCATAATAAATCTAAAGGCATGATTTCTACTCGGTTTTCCCTCACAAAAATCATATAAGAATCCCTCCCCTTTTTACTAATTTCCTCAATATCTATTTACAAGGATTATTATTACAGACCATAAATAGATGAACTACATAATAAATGAAAGATATGTTATAGGGAGCATGCATAAGCCCAAAGCGAACCTGGAAATACCAGGTCTTCTAATAGTCCAAGATGCCATAGTCTCATGATGTCCAATAGCGTGTCCTAGTGCGTCAAAGTTCCCAAGGGCGTCATGGACCCCAGACAATGTTCACACCAAGCCCCTATTGAAAATGGAAAAGTGATTATGTGCAGTGTGGAACGGCCATCCCAAGTGTGCTAGCGTTCGGAGGAATCTCATGGATTCCTAGGCAGTACACACACTGGAGGGGCAGAACTTAAATAATCTAAGAGTAGAAGTGAGAGTGTTTGGCATAGTTGGAATAACTTAGTGTAGGTGTGATGACCCAAAAGGTCATCCCGTGTATTTTTAGCTAAATCTGTGTTCCGAGGCCGTGAAAGCCTCCTTCTATTCCACCTCAATTTGGATGCGCAGCCCGAGCGTGTAGCCGGGAAGCCATTATGTGAAAAGAAATGATAAAATGGCAATTTTGTGTTGGAAATTTTGATATAGTTGACTTTGGTCAACATTTTTGTTAAACGGACCTGGACCCGAACCCGTGATTTGACGATCCCGGAGGGTCCGTTGGAAAATTTGGGACTGGGCGTAGGCCCGGAATCGAATTCCGAGGTCCCAAGTCCGAGAAATGAATTTTTTAAAAGAAATTATTTTCTGAAAAATATAATATTTTTTGAAAGTGAAATGTTATGTGAAACTTGTGGTATCGGGCCCGTATTATGGTTTTGGAGCCCGGTACAGGTTTGTTATGGTTTTTATGTATTATCTGTGAAGTTTGGTAAGAAACGAACTTGGTTTAACGTGATTCAGATCCAAAATGCAAAATTTGAAGTTTAAGAACTTTTGAGAAATTTCATTGATTTTGGGGTTTAATTCGATGTTTATGATGTTAATTTGGTGATTGGATTACACGAATAATTCCGTAGGATATTTTCGAGGTTGTGTGCACAATTGGTTTGGAGTTCTGAGGGCTCGGGTGAGTTTCGGGTAGGTTCCGGGATGTTTTAGGCCTAAATCAGGGTTGTTGCAGGTTCAGGGAAGTGCAGATCTCTGAACCCGCCAGTACGGTCAGCGGTCGTCTTTGTGCGGTCCGTGGTGGAAGGGTCTTCGCGGAAACGGTCGCCTTTTTGCGGTCCGCGGTGGAAGGGTCTTCGCGGCAGCGGTCGCCTTTTTGCGGTCCGCGGTGGGGAGGGGGGCCTTCGCGACAGCGGTCGTCTTTGTGCGGTCCGCATTAGAGCCTTCGCGGCAGCGATCGCTTTTGTGCGGTCCACGGTGGGGGCTTGAGGGGGTATATTTAAACGGGATTTTCAGTTATTTTTTATATTTCAAAACCCTAAAAACATAAGAGGCGATTTTCCAAACACACTTTCTTCTCCAAAACATTAGTAAGTGATTTCTAACTCATTTTCTTTACTCCTTAACTTCTTTTTACAAGATTTCATCCTAGAATCTAGGGTTTTCATGGTGGAATTGGAAATTTTGGGAAAAACTTAAGAATATTGAAATTTGGGGATTTAGACCTCAAATTGGGGTCTGATTCCAAAACTATTTATATGGGCTCGGGGGTGAATGGGTAATCGGGTTTTGGTCTGAATTTCAGGTTTGGACCGAGTGGGCCCGAGGTCGATTTTTGACTTTTTGGGGAAAACTTTAGAAAACTCATTTCCATGCATTAGAATTTATTCATTTAGCATTTATTGATATAATTAAGTAAGTTGTGGCTAGATACGAGCGAGTTGGTGGTGGAATTAAGAGGTAAAGCGGTAGTTGAGGCTTGAATTGTGTTTGTGGCATCGAGGTAAGTGTTTTCCTAACCTTATCTTGAGGGAATAGGTGTTGAGTATATTTGCTATGTGATTATTCCATGTCCAACGTATAGGTGAGGTGACGAGTACCTATATGTTGTGGTCAAGCAGGCTCGTGAGTCGAATATTAGTAATTATGTGATTTTTCATTGAGGTTTATTGTGTTATGGAATTAATATCAATTTGGTGGTTATTTATTTGATGGAAATTCTTGGTTGTGAACGTTGTTGAGTACTTGTTCGGTTGAGGAATATTTTGTTAACTTATACACTTGTGGAATATTGGTTATAGTTGTGTCCCTTGCTGGGACGGTATTATTTCTTTGATTATTCCTCTGCATTTATGGTTTCTTATTGTTGATTTTCTTGCGAAACTGTTGTTTTATGTTATTTATGCACGAGGGGACATTCTGTGCCATGTTTATTTTATTTATGCACGAGGGGACATTTCGTGACATGTTTATGTTATTTATGCACGAGGGGACATTCCGTGTCGTGTTTATGTTATTTATGCACGAGGGGACATTCCGTGCCATGTTTATGTTATTTATGCACGAGGGTACATTCCGTGTCATGTTTATGTTATTTATGCACGAGGGGACATTCTGTGTCGTGTTGTAAATTTATACCACGAGGGGACATTTTGTGCCATGTTTATGTTATTTATGCACGAGGGGACATTCCGTGCCATGTTTATGTTATTTATGCACGAGGGTACATTCCGTGTCATGTTTATGTTATTTATGCACGAGGGGACATTCCGTGCCATGTTTATGTTATTTATGCACGAGGGAACATTCCGTGCCATGTTTATGTTATTTATGCACGAAGGGACATTCCGTGTCATGTTTATGTTATTTATGCACGAGGGGACATTACGTGGCGTGATTATGTTATTTATGACGAGGGGACATTCCATGCCGTGTTTTATAATATTTTAGCACTAGGGGACATGTCGTGCCGTTTTCAATTACCTGTTTATTTGATGTTGTTAATTCCTGTCATTATTTTTATATTTTGACTATCGCCTTGTTCCTTATTTATGTTTATTGTTACGCCCTTACCTCAGCGTGTTCTCCCGTTTCTGTACTTAATTGCATACTTCCTATTGTTATTTCTTGTTTTATATTGTTAAATTGCACAGGTAACATCATTTGTCGTGTCTTAGCCTCGTCACGACTTCGCTGAGGTTAGACTCGACACTTACTCAATACATGGGGTATGTTGTACTGATACTACACTCTGTGCTCTTTTGCACAGATCCCAGTACCGGACCCTTTGGACACTAGCGCGAGGAGGCTTCTTCAGTCCATCCGGAGACACTGAGGTAGACCTGCAGGCGTCCGCAGGCCTTGGCGTCCCTATTTTCTGTTTTAATATTCCAAAGCAGATGTATTTACTCTTTCGGACCCTTGTATGTATTAATCATAGATAGTCTGTGACATTGTGACTCCAAAGATCTGGGTTGGTTATGTAAGAATTCGTAACAGATTGTGGATTTAATTATGTATTTATTTTGATCTGTTCTTATTTTTAAGCTTTTGAATATGGAAAGTCGTATTTCACTTGTTCTTATTTAATAATAAAGGTTTGTAATAAATTTGATTAATCACGTTGTCTTGTCTAGCGGGTTCAATGTTAGACGCCATCACGATCCCGACGGTGGAAATTTCAGGTCGTGACAGTAGGAGTAAAACATTTAGGAGTGAAAAGGTATTTCAGAAATGGAAACAGCTCTTAAAAATGTGTTAGGAGTGAAAACAGTTTTTGGAAGTAACTCTGAGAAGAAGAAAGATTCAACAAACAACACAATCATAAACTTAAAATTCCCATATTCAAATTTATTCATTACGACTTTACACATAGGGGTGCAGGGGGTTGGGAATACAAGACACTTAAAACGGGAGCACATAAAGAGGATAAGATGGAGAGCAAATTGAACAACAAATGCACAGAACAAACAGGAGTTGATTATCAACCAGCAACCAAATACATATCATTAACACACAAACTACTGATTCAGAGTATTAACAAGGAAATCATGCTTGAAACTAAAGTGGTAATGGACAGTAAAACATAGAGACAAAATATGGTAATAGTCATGTTGAAGATAGGGGTCTACTACACAAAATTAGTCATGCCAATTAGGGTTAATCAGATGAATTAGGAGTCTAGGATACTTAAATGAGCATACTAGTTAAAGTAAGTAAACATGAACTCAAGTACACATGCAAACAAAAGATTGAAACCTAGACATGCTAATTAAAACACTGAACAAGAGAGGGTAGAACTTAAGCATACTGATCAAAGCAGTAAACAGGAAGAACAATTAAGTACGTAAGCAATTAAACTAGTGCAGAAGGAGACATAGATTAACATATATGGAGTAACAAAGAGCAGAAAGATTCAAACTTCAGAATGACATTGAGATAGGAACATACCGGTTAAGGAAACAAAAGTAGAAAGTAGAGTAGGTAGAACTCCACAGTCTAGCCTTGGCATTTATCCGGCTAGACAAACAATGAGCACAAGTAGCAGAAAGAGAGATGAGAGAGAGAATTTGTGTGTGTGTGTGTGTGTGTTCTTGAACTAATGTTCGTTTCTTTGAGAGGTAGAACAATAGTGTATATATAGCACTTAGGGAGTAGAACAAATAAGGTAAAGAGAAATCAGAAGTCAATTAAGGACAATCAAATAATCACAGAATCAATTCACATAAGGGAATTCGGAATAGACCCCTTAATTTGGGGTAATCAATTAACATTCACAATGGGAGGGTCTAATTAAGGAAAATAATCGAAATCGTACCAAATAGGGAATCAGTAAGAATCCCAAAACCATACGGATAACTTATTAAGGCAAGTGTGATCAATTAAAGTCATAAATAAGGAAACAAATAAAATCTATGCACACAAGTTTTAACACAGCAAAAAATAAAAGGAAATAATCAGTAAAAATCTCCAAAGAATACTGAGTTTTGGGAAGGAATTGCTTAGATTCTTTAAAATAGAAATCAACTAAGTAAAAAACCCACAGAAATAGATAATTCAGCAAGAAAAGCAGGTTCGAACCGTTAATAGAGATTAATTAGGGTAAAATTCCCAAAGCATACTAGATTTAACAGGGAAAATGTTTCAAAAAAATGGAGTAAACTAATACGACTGGTATCACAGAAATACCCATAATATTGAACAAAGTTGAAGAAATCAGTATATCACACAGAATCGACTAGGGTTTGAACATTCATGCGATTAATCAACATTATGAAGAATCAATTAATTTTACACTGAGAAGTTAGAAAAATCTTCGAAGAACAGTTTGGGATGAACCCTAGTTTAGAAAGAGTGATTGAAAATCGAAATAGTTAATTAAAAATATGAGATTTTTAAAGGAAAACACTTATTAGTACTCGAATCACCCTAGATCTATAAAGATCTGAGAAGAATCGACAGTATCGAACTAGGTTTTCATACTAAAACAAGGAGAAATCCTTACTTACGAACGAAATTGGCCTAAGATAGGCGAGTAAGTAAGTTTCAAACCAGAACCAGTTGGATTTACCTGAGATCCTCTCAAGGGCTCATGAAATCGAAGAGCCATGGAGTATAGGAGACCAGGACTGGTTGGAGAAGGCATAGAAACACCATATGAGGGAGGTTTACGTCGGTGACAACGAGTAGGGTTAAGGTTAGGTTGAGAGAGAGTTGAGAGAGGAGGAGAGACACTGACGGTGGTGTTGGAAATAATGGAAAGGGTTTTGGGTAGGTTAGGGGTTAATTAAGGTAAGGGTGGATGTGGACGGTTGATCAAAAAGAACATCGTCCACGACTGAAGAAGGGTTATTGGGTCGGGGTATGCAGATTGGGCCTAAGGGGGTTCTGGACTGTTTTCTGGGTTAAAGTCAAGGGGGTTTTGGGCTGGTAAAAGGTGTTAGGCATGAAATAAAAGGGTTATTTGTTATATACCCAAATAATTGATAAAGAATAATTTATAAAATAATTAACAGATTATAAAAAATAATTTTCATGCATAGAAATATTTTAAAATAATTACTCAATATTTTAATAATACAATGAGCTATTTTCTGGTAAAATAATGTAATAATGCATGCATGGGATATAATTGCAAAGTTATCTCAATCGTAACCAAAAAATGTAAATATGGCTACTTATGAAATATTTTGAGTTTAATATGAATATAAATAGAAAAATTAAACCATAAAATTGTTACAAAGTCCTTTGTGATGCAATTTGCAATTACTTATGTAAAGAAAATACTGAAATAAATTAATTATAAATCCCTAAAAATGTAGAAGTTATGGAAAACTATCAATTGATGCAAATGCATAGTTTTGGAGATATATATGCTATTGAAAAAATATTATAAGGAAAAAATTGGGTATCAACAGCCATACACATTTAAGCCATTCTTCATTAAGCACATCAACATATAGACAAGTGTTATTCATTTTTTTCCTTTTTTTTTTCTTCCCTTTTTTCTTCCTTTTTCACTCTCTTTAATTTGGTACTTCTGGCTAGTACCTTTTTTGTTTATAGACAAGTGCACATTGTCGAACGATTTGTGGTTCCACTCAAAAGCTACCCCATCTCTTTCTTTACTCTTCTAACTACTTAAGTTCTTTCGAGGGGTAAAGGTTTAACAAGATTTAACTAAGAACAAAGGGGATTTGGCTTGTAATGTAGTTCCCAAATAAAAGGTCAACATGCTCAAAAGGCGTGACAACGGATAGTATTAGCACTGGTAGGCAAATAGGCTAAACGGTCAATCAAAGAAAGCCTATATCACTTCCCAAACATACAAGACTTAATCATTTCGCTTTGACTCACACACGGGGCAAATTCTAGACTCACAAGGATGGAAAAGAGTGCACTCAAGTCTCATCTCACACAATGCACATGACTCACTTAGGACGACTCGGATCTGACACTCAAGTTAAAGCAATTAGCACAATCATCATAAACTTTCAGCACATAAAAATTAATCAAATGAGTCTAGAGATGAGCCTCGGTGTTAAAGAAAGTCACACATATTTTCAAGGCATGTAATTACGAAGTCCATGAAGGAAGTACTTAGTGAGAATGCTCCACCTCGAAGCTCTGATATAAAATATGTCAAAACGCATAGATACTCAAGTTCTCTCCATTCCATTATCAGTCCAAAAAAATAAAAATCTTTTTTTGTTTTGTTTTGATTCTTTGGACTTTAAACGCTTAAGAAAATTGTCTAGAAAGTCCACCGTCGGGAAAAATCCAAAACCTTTTTCAAAATTCTCCCCAAAAAAAAAACTACTACCCAATTCAAAAGTCATCTCTTGAAAAAGAACAGTAGCGATAAGAAAAACCAAGAGAGATTATTTCTATCTAAATTCTTTTTTTTATTTTTGATTTTTTCCAACATACATAAAATAACACTACTAGAGCATAGAAAATAACAGAAATAGTCTCTTCACCCCGCACTTAAAATTGTACATTATCCCCAATACACACCTATAAATACATGAGGGTAAAAGAAACTCCCTAGTAGGCCAAAGGCCGAAGCATTAGTTGTTCTTGGGGTACTCAGACTTCTCTCATACTTGGTTCTTTGTGTGGGAACCCCACACTTTGTTCTAACAATTTCTCTTGCTTTTGCTTTCTTCCAATGGTCTTGATTTCCATGCTCCTAGAGAAATAAAAAACAACACTACAAGAATATACAATAATTAAAAAATAAAAATAAAAGAAAGCGGTAACGCTGGGTTGCCTCCCAACGAGCGCTTGATTTAACGTTGTGGCACGACGCGAATCTTTTTTTGCCACCACCTCGAGCTTATGAATCGAACCCCAAGTTTTGCTTCAAATTTTCTACTATGCTCCAATGGTGGTGGAACAAATCTAACTGCCCAAAAAAATAATGTAGTATTCTGCACTTCTTAGCCTTTGCATGAGGTATGTAATCCCAACTTTCTGGCAAGAGGATTTCAAAAATATAGGCACCTAGTTCCTCATTTCTTGACTCCTAAATTGGCTTGGATTACTCTATTTCCATATCATCATCCAAATACAATGTGGTAAAATGCTTGAAATGTAGACCAATGCGCTCAACTACATGAACATTGAGACTGTCAACATCCTCAATACCCATGACACTAGAGTCAACTAAATATGTATCATCAATGTCATTGGCTAACTCTCGTATCTCTTCTACAACCTCGACATACTCAAAATCTAGTTCGATTGATTGTTTGTGTTTTACTCTAGCCTCCGTTAGCAGCTCAATTTATGCATCTAATACATGCTTCTTTTGACTACTATCCACAATATCAGCTAGTTGAGCACTAAATGTTTCAACTAATTAACTCACTTGTGCCTCCATATTATGAATAGCTGCCTCTTGCCTTTGGATAATATCACATAGCCTTTGTATTTGCAGTTGTTTCTTATTACTTTGTTCTATGAAACACTTTAACATATCTCTGATCTCATTCAGGTCAGCTTCTCTGGGTTCTTTATTCCTAAAAGTAGAATCATCATAGTAAGGGGTTAGGGGAGGATAAAAAATATAAGCACAATCATGAAAGTGACCATCTTGACCACCACACTTATCACACATATTCCACGTACAAGATTTAGTTGGTGCATATAACTCGCTCGCTCTCGGGAATATTTTAAAAATATTTCTATGGGTTCTCTCTCTACAATATGAATAAGGAGGATTAAAAGTAGAATTACCAACATCAAAACTCTCATAATTCGAAGATGCCATGTTTTCAAATCAACAAGTAATGACTGGAGACAAGATTAATGAGGTCAAGAGTTATGATTTTCTCAATTGTCGGAATCCTTCCCGTTGTGTATTTTATAATTTTGCCTAAGTATTCTCTACCGGGCGTGAGTATTTGGGGTGTCGTAGTTATCTTCTGAGCAACTACCATAATTTACTAGACATAATTTTCTGAATCACGCTAGCTCGCACTAATTCACTGCTCACTAAGATATCACCAAGGCTTCGTGATTCCTAATCCCACCTTTAAACCCTTCGTATTGATTTCTCACACACGTTAGGAGTGATGTTGTTCAAGCACTACCTAAATGTGTACCCTCTTCCAAGTAATACATAATACATGGGCATAGTCAACTAGGAGCTTTTCAATCAACTGAAATAAGCACGTTGTTAAACAAATAGAGAAATTCAAAGGCTCAATTATATAAAAAGGTAACACGAATTCATCCTCCAAAATATTTCATCAAAACACTAGATAAAAAATGAGCTATTCATGCTAGTACATAAAAATACAACACTAGAAATCATAACCAATAATAGAAATAGAGGAAGTAAAAAGGAAAAAATGTGAAGTTGAATCCTTCACCTTGCTCCAAGTGTCTTATTGCCTCCCCATAGTCTTTTCTCACTCCAAAGTGGTGTCTCTCCCCTTAAAATCACATTTTAGGATGTATTTATAGTGACTAGGGTTTGTATCGGGTGGATTTTCCTTCTCTTATTTCGGATTGGAGAAGCTAGGTTTTTCTGCTTTGCTCCCGTTCTGGCGAAGTGAACCTTGCTTCGCTGTCTGATTTTTTCTGGTTTCTTCTGCTCAGGTCCTAGTCTGGCAAAGCTAACCTTCCTTCCCTATCCGGGACTTTTCTCTTCAGCTCTTTTTTTACCAATTTTTCTCTCATTTGATTCTTTATGTGCAAGTTTTTTCCTACACATAAAAACACGTAATGGACGTATTTTCACTTCAAAAGCGGTGTGAATTTTCACAACTCACACAAGAAATAATACGTAAACACACTCAAAACATGCACTTTTCACAATTTATCAACGTGTCACGTTTTATCCGTAATCTTTAACGAATTTAAATTTATGTTAATTTATATTATTTGTTTTTTTGTGTTTTAGTTTTAAACTAATGAATAACATAGCAAATAAAAATATGTTTGCAATATGTAAAATATCAATAATTTTACTACTAGATATTTAATGTCATATATACAAATCAAAATACATATCAATGAGTCCCACATCATGTATGCCTTAAAGCATCGGTTGGCCTGAGTCGCATACCATCCCGCGCAGCTACGCTATCAGGATCATCCTCATCACGCTGCCTTTTTATCTAAGGATACACTGCAACATGATTGTCAGTAAGGCTAGCAGGCTCAGTAGAAGCGGTCGTTGGGGGCATGTAGTTAATGAGGGCACATAGTCAACTACCATAAGCTAAAATTTATTATCAATTTTACTACACTAAAGGGTAGTACATTACACTAAATGGCACTAAACAACAATAAAGTGTAACAACCCGGTCCGTCATTACGTGGTATACGCATCTATTCCCTTATTTCTGTCTTGTAGTAGATCGGTTAGATTGTTCGTGAAGTGTTAGGGTTGGTTGGTTCGGGTTCGGAGTGAAAATAGAGTGGATTGAGACACTTAGTCTCTAGCAAGAGCTTTAGAGTTGGAAAAGTCAACTCAGAGTTGACTTATTGGTAAACGACCTCGGAATGCGGGTTTTATGGTTCGGTTAGCTTCGTTAGGTGAATTGGGACTTAGGAGTATGTTCAGAATATTTTTAGGGTGCCCGATGTAGAATTAGGCTTGAATTGGCGAAGTTAGTATTTTGGCGAATTCCGGTTGATAGGCGAGATTTTGATCCGAGGGTCGGAATGGGATTCCGAGAGTTTCTGTAGCCTTGTTATGTCATTTTGGACTTTCTCGCAAAATTTCAGGTCATTCGGAGATGATTTGGTTGGGTTTTTGATCAAATGCGTGTTTCGGAAGTTTTTTGGAAATCATAGGCTTGAATTGGATGAGAATTAATGGTTTTGATATTCTTTTTGGTGTTTTAATGGCTCGACAAAGTTTGACTAACCATGTTCGATATGTTGGTATGTTTGGTTGGAGTCCTGAGGGGCTCGGGCTTGAATTCGGGTGTTAAACAGAAAGTTGGAACCCAAATATGCAGCTGAAGCTGCTGTTGCTGGTGCGATCACACCTGCGATGCTTGGGCCGCAGGTGCAGATATCGTAGGCGCGAGAAGGATGGCGTAGGTACAAGGTTTGGTCGCTGGGGCGGAATGAGGATCGCACCTGCGAGGTCGCAGGTGCGGGGGATGAGGTCGCTGGTGCGAGCTCTGGGTTTTAAGTGAAGAACAGCAGGTGCGGTCAATATGTCGCCCATGCGGGCCCGTTGTTGCGATAAAGAGGTCGCAAGAGTGGATGGAGGTCCGCACCTGCGATGTCGCAGACGCGGGAAAAGTATCGCGGGTGCGGGAGCTGGGCAACTTAAGTGGGTTTCGCAGGTGCGGTTGAAAGGTCGCACTTGCGGAGTCGCAGGTGCGAGAAAGGCACCGCTATTGCGGAAATGCCTGGGCAGAACCTATAAAAGGTAGCCTTCATGAAATTAGTCTTCTTTCACCATT